>JBCAUA010051311.1:0-11617 GCA_038406235.1 Peronia verruculata
GACCAAGACATAAACACACACACACACATACACCTACATATGAACGCACGCCCATGCACACAGATTATGTCTTCACCCCATGTAAATTAGCATTGCTTTGAATATCGTTCACGCAGTGTATCAGAACTCCAAACACTCGCAAACGCACGCGCGCGCACACGCACACACACACACTAACACACACACACACTAACACACACACACACACACTAACACACACACACGCACACACAAAGCGCCATAACAATTTCTTGACTAACAGATTATAATTTACACAATGTAAATGAACGGGAGTGACAACAAATTTGCTATCGATAACACAGAGAACAACAACAACACACAACGTCTCCCTCCTCAAACCACCACCTGCGGGTGGAAATAGCCAGTAACCAGATCAAACAACCCCCCCTCTCCCCCCCCCCCCCCCCCGCGAGTTCCTACTCCGACGAATCTATCGATTCTCCGCACAAAACACATAAATAAACTCAACTCTCATGAACACAGCATAAATACACACTAAATAAAACAAACAAAACACAAACGAACAAACAAACAAACAAACAAATGATTACCCAAACGTAACAGATAGTCACCATCTGTGTGTGTGTGGTAACTAAAAGATACAACGATACCACCTCTCTCCCTGTACCTCAGCCTACCACGCCCCGCCCTCTATCTCATGCTATAGAATACCCCATCCTCTTGAATGTTTAACATCACCAAAGCCAGTACCATATTAGTTTCTCTCATTTCTGAGATTAGATCACGCAAGAGCCAAATATAACAAAGAAAGTGTGGGGAGGGGGAGGGAGGGAGGGCACAGGAAAATACATAGGGCAGATGGCTGGTTCTATATAGCTCTTTCATCCTCCCAATGGTGGTAATCTCGGGATGACTGAGGGACAGAATTTTTATCGAAGGGCGGGGGTGGGGGGTGGAGTCATTGAAACCTTCTGAACGGAAGGTACCTAAGTCATATTTTTGATCACATGAAACCCAAATGAAGAGAGAGAGAGAGAGAGAGAGAGAGAGA
Source organism: Peronia verruculata (assembly GCA_038406235.1). Lineage (NCBI taxonomy): Eukaryota > Metazoa > Mollusca > Gastropoda > Systellommatophora > Onchidiidae > Peronia > Peronia verruculata. The sequence continues at coordinate 1,034 of JBCAUA010051311.1, forward strand.
GAGAGAGAGAGAGAGAGAGAGAGAAGAAAGAGAGAAAGAAATGAGTCAGAGATGAACAATCAAAATGTTTAAAGTGCAAAAATTCCTACCAGGACTAATAAGAATAAAATAGATCTATAACCTCAGAAGGAAAAATAAATCTGTTCATGAAATCAATTGACTGAAACTGGACTTCACTCTTTTTTTTTTTTTTAATTCCCGAGTCTTCACTTTGGGTCTGTGACCTGAGTCAGCTGGCGAGCGGTATTTCTCATGTCGTGAGTAACCAGGAACGACAGAAAGAGAGAGTGAAAAAAAAAGTTAACCCTCCATTGTTCCCACCCCTCCTCCATCTCCTCTGCATTGACAAGGCAAACTCCACATGCCACTCCGCCCCCCCCCCCTCCAAACAGTTTCCAAAGTAACCAGAACAGAACAGAGAAAAAAAAAATCATTACCATACTCACGCACATTCGCGTACACGCAGGTACAAGCACACACACGCACGCCCGAACACGCACAATCAACGCCTAATGTAGCAGACACAACAGATGTGACTCACGCATGTAAGGAGGACGGGCATTGCTAACACACGCCAAATCACCAATACAAAGAGGATATTAATTACTAACTACGCACGACATCGATGAGCCCTTAAACTGCTGGTCTGCCGTGAACAGAGTAGTAGTAGTGTACCTGATGGCGAGGGCGTCCAACGATGGAGGGAAACACAGCTCTTGGGGCGTCGTCGCCTGCGAAGCCGGCCTTGCACATGCCGGAGCCGTTGTCGATGACCAAAGCCGCGATATCATCGTCACACATATTGATGTAGATCTGTTATTATCTATTTGCTCTAAATCAGTTGCACTGAGTCCAATTTCCTAGACTAGCAGAACTGCAAAAGATGGTACGCCGGCAAGACTAACAAGAATAAGCTTGCAGATGGTGAGGTTAGTCAGTATGTAAGTAAGTGACTAGGTGAGTAAGTAAGTATGTAACCGTTGTCAACTAAGCAGCTTGCTTGACAAGACTATCGTGTAAGCTTTTCAGCTTGATGGAGTGGTGTATTTATACCCAACAGCAGCGGCGCAAAGTCGATGCAAGGCCAGAGATTTCTCCGTCTAGACTATTCCACCACACAGAATCCTGCGGGCAAAATCAGCCCTCGTTATCTCCTCGTCAATGATGATCGTGGTAGCGAGAGTCACCAAAACTGGCATCAATGGAATTCATCGACACGAAAGTATCCTAGGTCTCTAAATTATCCAAATGGATATTTCTTGGATATATACAAATTTTGAGAATTTTAAACCAAAATTTGGAAGGATAAGTTGAATATTATGACTGATAAGATTGATTTTTTCCCCCTCCACCTGTGTTTCGGTCAAGCGCGCGGGCGCGCACGCGCTGTGTCGGTGTCCTTAAAAGGCGCGTGGTATTGACTGATTCTCAGAAAGATTCCAGACTTTGTGAGCTGCTGGTGCCAAATATGGCATGGCAGGCCCCACCCCTCTCCTGTGATTGGTCATTGCTGAAACTGACACTTAGTGCCAGAGAAAGGAATATGGCGGCACCACGTGTTGTCGCTGGAGAGGGGATGACACTATCTACCTGCATTGGTTTTTAACTCTTAGAGGGCCAGTAGAAACAGCTGAGTGGTCAACTTCTCAGGTGGCATTAACACTCGTGGCATTATATGCGAGAGTAATGTCGTGTTTTGCGTTGAGATGAAAATATGAATATTTTATATATGAAGAGAGAGAGAGAGAGAGAAAGAGAGAGAGAGAGAGAGAGAGAGAAAGAGAGAGAGAGAGATGGAATAAAGATCCTATCGGCGGAATCGTTAAGGGGTTAAGCAAGCAATGCAATCAAACCATCAAACAAACAGGCATTGAAACTACCAAAACAAAACAACTAATCAAATTAAGCAAATCAAAGAGTCAAAACAGGCAATCAAACAGTCAAACAAGCAATCAAAAAGCCAAAAACAAACAAACAAACAAACAAACAAACAAACAAGCAATCAAACAATCAAAGAAACAAGCAATCAAACAGCCAAGCAAACAAGCACTCAAACAACCAAACAAGCAATCAAACTATCAAACAAACAAGCAATCAAACTATCAAACAAACAAGCAATCAAACAGCCAAGCAAACAAGCAATCAAACAACAAAACAAGCAAGCAAACAACAAAACAAGCAATCAAGCAACCAAACATGCAATCAATCAAACAACCAAGCAAATAAGCAATCAAACAACCAAACAAGTTATCAAACAACCGAACAAGCAAGCAATCAAACAACCAAAGAAGCAAGCAATATTATGAATACTCTGTTATTACTGTTATGCGCTATTGCGATAGGAAATTTCTTCAGTGTCAAGTGTGTTGAGAAAGCTTAGTCTCCGAGAAAATCAGTCGGCTGACCTCTCTAAAGGTCAGGATGTTTAAGGTAAAAACTGGGTCGATGTTGCTATCAGTGATTGCTGACCCTAAAACTGCTTGTTTCAGTAACCATTATAGACCATTGGCTACACGTGTTGGCTTATCTTGAGATCCTGACAATCTGCTCAATTGACACATTTTCGTTCATTGTTAGAGACAGCTAGTACATGTAACAGTTAACACTAGAACAGCTGGCTAGTAAGAGTCTGTCATATTTGTGTGAATGTGTTTCTTCATCGGCATGGTTGTGTCACGTGGTTTTAGGAACCAATGTAGAAATACACATGCACAGACTGACAGACAGACAAGCAGACAAACACACACACTCGCGCACAAAACTGAGGGAGAGAGAAAGATCATCAAAATTGGAAGAGGGAGAGAGAGAGAGAGAAAGAGAGAGAGATAGATAGATAGATAGATAGATAGAGAGAGAGAGAGAGAGAGAGAAGAGACACGGAAATAGAGACATAGAGAGGTTGTGCATCCGGATGAATCTGTGCACGCAGATGTGAATGAAAGATTGACAGAAAGAATGTAAGGAAAGAAGAATAGGAGAGCAGAAATAAAAGAAGAGCAAAAAAAAAAAAAGGCCACTGTCCTCTTTACACATACAACATGCTTTATTTTTCTCTGAGCCCACGTGGCTATGTGGTTTGGTGTCTGCTCCATGGTGAAAACAACTCATGTTGTTGAGATTGAGGGTTCAACTCCTCCATCCGGTTGTGGGGGGACACGTAGATCGAGCCTGCATTTTTTTTTTTCATTGACTCAACTTTCCTCTGACTTCCTTTGAGTAGGGAAACCCGACGTCTAGCCTTCTCGGACAGGTCGAAAATGGAATATTATTTAGAGGCCCCGTTACACACATTGAAGAACCCTCAGCAGTTCAAAATCAGTGAAGAGTAGGCGGAGTACCGCTGTCCGGGCAAAATTTCCAAATTTTTACCTACATAAATTCTCAACAAAGATAAGCCGAGATAAGCCTTGACTCTGTGATGATTGTACTGTGGGTTCATCAATATATGTAATATATGCTCAGGGACACTCGAAACACGTTTGTCCTGATCTAAGAAGTATAGACATCAGGCTTTTTAAGGATTTGAAAGTAATGAAAGGCTTCATCATCATTAAAATTTGTTGCCTTGTCTGGAACAGACATTGGTGATCATGGTTCTCCACTCGAATCTGTTATCAGCCAACCTCAAGAAGGAGTTGTTGTCATGATGTTAGTTTACCGTCCATGAATTTAGACTTTCTGTGTAGGTTTTTCTTTGTCTACCCAGGCCTTTTCTACCTTCTATCTTCCCTGTGATAGCCAGATTTTCCAGGCTCCTGTGGCGACAGATGTGTCCTAGAAATTTGAACGGCTTAAGAAAACCCCCCAAAACATGACTTCATGTTTTCTGGCCTGATTCTCCAAAGCCCAAAGCTCTCTGCCAATAAACGAAGACTGGCCTCTCGTGATATACACAATCATTTTCGCAGTGCATTCTCAAAACAGGCAAAATTCATTATCTCCTATATTCTCTGTCTGATTTATACGTAGGATAAAGTTACATATCACTGGTTTGGATTTTGTATGACCACTTTAACAGCATACGTATAAAAGATTGTCAAATGATAAAACCAACATCTTTCTTTATTTGCTTGTGTTGTTGTTGGTGGCTTCAGGCTGCTCACGATTTTATTGATATTGCAATTGATATTTTTCTTCTGTCGGAGGTTTCGCAGGATATTTTTGATTTACCCATAGCCACTTCGGGAATTCCCAGAGCTTTAAATAGGTCAGGGGTATCTAATCATTTAAAATCTGGAAATAATCTCTTGTAAAAAGTCCACAAATTAGAAGGAGAAGCAAAAGAAAAAGAAGACGAAGAAGAACAAGAGGAAAGAAGAAGAAGAAGAAGAAGAAGAAGAAAGAGAACAAGAAGGAGAAAAAAAGAAGAAAGAGAGAAAGAAAAAAGAAAGAGAGAAAAAAGAAAGAAAGAAAGAAAGAAGAAAGAAAGAAAAAAGAAAGAAAAAAAACGAAAGAAAGAAAGAAAGAAAGAAAGAAAGAAAGAAAGAAAGAAAATAGATGTACCACAAAGATTTCGAGAATTTTTCGCCCATCTCAAATTACTTAAAACTGTCCATTCCTTTAAAATGAGATTGTAAAGTGCTTAGAGCCTGTAATTACGGGGATAAGCGCTACATAAATACTCCCTATTATTATTATTATTATTATTATTAATCAGTCCTGTTCTATTCAGAGCTCAACAAGACGCCGACTGGCCAGGTGTATCAATGCTCACGTTGGGTCACACCCTGTGGCCTCAAGTCTTAGTATCCTATAGTTGTCCAAACAATAGGGCTCACTAATATCCCGGGAAATCCCATAGACCGCATGACCTTGTCCTTGCCTCGGCCGCAAGTTAGCCTCACTCCTTAGCTTGACCTATTACGATGGGTAGAAAATTTATGACTAAAACTCTTCGCCTTAAGTGACAGACTTAATGAATTTAAAGCCTAATGAACTTAGACGCTTCCAAATAATAATAGTAGTGCTAATGGTATTGTATTAAGGAGGAAAATGCCTGACCTACTTTCGGTCGGAAATCGTGTCGGGTTTTTCTGAAATTTGTCCTCTACTATTATTAGCCTGTATTGTCTAGTTCAATAAAATTTTGAAATGCTTTCTTGCGAACTGTGCAAGATGCTTAACTCGCAGAATTATCCCAAAGCGCTGTCCCCAAAATCCCAGTAATCTCAAATTGCGTAGAATTTGATTTATAGCTTTGAGATATCCTTCTATTGAACTCCTGTGAGATTCTTTTACCTCCTATTTTATCCATAGTCAAATCGGGAAATCCCCGTAGTTCTGAAGCGCCATTTTGGATCGATTAGGAAAATCACAAAAAGTTATAAGGTCACAAGTGAATTGGTGCAAAATATATAGTCGTGGAAAAAAAAAAAAATTCTCTGATGTTTTCAACTGATCTTCAACGCGACAATGCACTTAATGATTCTATAAGCCTAAGTGGTGATCCAGATAATAGTGATCCGGACAAAAGCTGAGTGCATGCACCGAGCGCTATTTACGAAATCAAACTTATCGATCGGCACTTTCATTACAGGGATATTAATATTCTGTAACAGGTGCTAACAGTTCTGTGTAGTAGTTAATGACACAGGGTGCTGTGTTCATAATATGGCGAGTTACAATGCGATCAGCTGTTATCGAATAGGATCAAATTGTATTGATCTTATGGACGTGTCGCTTTCTTCAGTAGACGATACATCTAGTGTCACAATCAGGCAGATAAGATGCGATAAGATAACATAATGAAATATGATAATATTTTATTAATCCACTGCCAACGGGTGGGCACATCTTTTTAATTTTTGTTATTAAATTCACACGAACAATGAAAGGTCAAGGTAATTATTGTCTATAAGGTCTTCATTCCCAGCGACAGAACACATCAAAGCAGCAGAGGCCATATGTATATCACAATGTAGATCACAATTCATGTAACTTCGAAGGTGAATTTGTAACAGATGTTGTGCTTGACACAGCAATACCTTTCTACAACCCGCTTATTTCCATTTGATTAGAACAAGACGTCTTTCATCTGTTTTATATTTCCATTTTTTTTTCTGTTATTCTGTTTCCCTCCTTTTTCTTTTCTTTTTTTCTTTTTCTCTTCCCCAGAATCTTCTTTTCTTCTTTCTATCGTTCTTCCTCCCCCCCCCTTTCTTTATGACGGTGACACTGTGTCTCTCATTCCATTGTTAAAAGAAATGTGTTTGAGGGCCTATGTATTTGTGAGAGAGAGAAAGAGAAAGTGTGTGAGAGAGAGAGAGAGAGAGAGAGAGAGAGAGAGAGAGAAGGAGAGAGAGAGAGAGAGAGAGAGAGAAGGAGAGAGAGAGAGAATAGTCACGTTCTTTTTGCAGCTAATCTTTTCTGTCTCTCGAATGTGTTTCTCTCCTTCTCATTAACCCGTCTTTTTTATCTTTACCATTTTTCACTGTCTGTCTGTCTGTCTGCCTGTCTGTCTGTCTGTATATCTGTCTGTCTGTATCCCTCCCCTCCGTGTTTTGTGATCCAGTTGATATCGAGTAAAGCCTTTTTTCAGCCAGTGTCGAATCTTGTTCTCTCTCTATCTTTTCTCCTTTCGTTATCTCTCCATCTCTCTCTCTCCTCTCTCTCTCTCTCTTTCTTAATCCGAATACACCGCTAACATTCATCCAGGCAGTCATCCACGGATATCCCAGCAGTACGCTGACCATTGCATGAGGTTGCGTACACATTATGTAATGTACCTTAAAGTACAGGTTACCTCTGTGTAGTTTTCACTGCTAACTCTGGTCACTAGTGGTCAGTCCCTGGTGGTCACGGAGCGTAACTGAGAGAGTGCGTGGCCAGGGGGAGGGGGGGGGGAATCATAGTGTCTAACATTTCTAACATTTATCTCTATCTGAGGCGGATCAGAAGGAAATTCTACAATGGTCCTCAAAAACTACAGTGAATAATAGATTTGTTCAGACCATGCGGACGGCTAGGAATTACCTTCTAATTTTCGTAGGAGGGTACAAAGACTGCAAAGTATTCACAATCACTGACATAGAAAAACACAAATAAAATGCATGGGACCGGTGACAGTTGTTGTCAGATCTCGTGGTGGAGTAGTAACAAACATAAGTGGGTGTTCTTATTTTAAGCAGGGGGCACAAACACTCCGGCTGGGATTTCCAAGTTCGCTTTTGCTTAGTCGAAAATGAACTGCTATAATTATGTATTAGAAAAAACAAGACAGCAAACGAAACACCTAATATTATTCGTCCATACGCTCCTCCCCCTCCGCCCAACTGTCACCTCTACTGTAATACAAATTGGACATTGCCGCCGTTCCGGGAACAAAATACTTTACCATCACCACCGAACCCTCAGAGTATGAATCCTTTGGGGCGCCTTGGAAGCTCCGTCAACCACCCTCCTCCAGTCCTCACGTCTCTCAGCCGCTCTCAGGGTGTCTTTCAGTTCCATGTTTGTCCATTCTCAAATGTTGTCCTCCCGTCTCTTCCTCAGTCTGCCTCTTCGTCTTCCTCACTGTGCCTTGTAGGATTGTTTTAGCAAGCCCAGATAAGCAGGTGATGTGCCCGTACCACTTCAATTTGCGCTGTCTAACCATTGTTGTTTGGAGGTCAGTATAGGGCCCGATTTCGTTGCGAATGCATCTCTTGACTTCCTCATTCGTGATATGGTCTTTGTATGAGATGCCTAAGAGTCTTCAGAAGCACTCATCTCTACAGCTCTTATTCTTCTCTCTAAATCCGCTGTGAGGGTCTATGACTCACTTGCATATAAGAAGACTAATGTGACCAGAGAACGCATCAGCCTGATTTTGGAGCCAATGACAATTTTGTATGATATTTGTAAAAAAGATAAATTTTGATGACATGCTTGAATACCTCAATTATATCACATATTGTACAATAAATATGATGTAAATATTGTACAATAAATATGATGATCACTGGCTTTGTCTTGATTGTCTTTTCAGGGCCACAGTTGTACGTCATTATTGGAAGGAATTGTCTGTATTGTTTCAATAGCGAAACATCATTGAAGGCATCAGAAGCAGTCTCACTCTATGGATTTAACAGGTAAGGGAGTGTTTGGCTTGCAACTTGTATTCACTCGTCACTGCCTTAGTGAAAACTTTGTTCTTGAATGTTGGAGACTTTAGACTAGATAGGAGATATTACTTAACTCTATGAGCATCAATGTATATTACTCAAATTTAGGCAAATCTTGTGAGACATGAAATTTTTGAAAACTGATGTTGTAGGCTAGAATGTGATAGAAGACAAGCTACCTGATATTATTGTGAAGAATAAGTGACACTGGTCTGACTTTCAGGAACAGAATATCAAGATCGACTGTCAGAAAAAATCAGCTTCTTAACACTTTTAGCTTACCTCACTGCCAGCAACAGTGCTATGTATTATATTCAAAAAGTGGTCTCTTGTGTACTAGAAGATGTGATATGTCCAGAATCAAGTCATTGCCAACCAGCCCTTTTTTCCCTGTTGTCCAATACTCTGTCCACATTTACATGCTGAATCTTTTGATAGACGCCGCAGGCTGAGATGACCAAGCGATGAGAAGAACCATTTACTAGCAGTTGAAAGAAATGAACAAAAATCTCAGATATTTTTTGGTCTGTTTTTTTTTTTTTTTTTTTTTAATCTCTATGTACTGGATCTGCAAACAACATCCATATATGGATGATTCTACATATATTTATATGTCTTGCTACCAGTGCAAATGAGTCGGAAGTCGCCCCGGCCATATAGGTCTGTTTTTGGTCGTTTTCAACTACTTTCCAACTAAGATACTAAATTTTTTTTTCACAAAACGTCAATTTAACCTTTTTTTTTTTTTTTAGTCTGGAAAAAAAAAAAAGGATATTTTTGGTATCATAATTGGAAGAAAGTAAAAAAAAAAAACGGTAGAAAAATGGCTGTGACTTGAACTCACCTGGCACGACTTGCGACTCTTTTGCCTTGGGCGCAAGACATATATATATGCATGTTGATGCTGAAAATTTTAGTTTCAGAAATTGTTCTAATTGTTCCTAATATTCTTGTCTTGAGCATTTGTCTACATTGTCACAATTATTATGTGTATGATCATTTTTTTTTTTTTTTAACAGAATAAAGAGAGCAGAAGGAAACAAAGCAGAGAACAACCCTTGGGCTTTTAAGATGGAACATATTCAGCCAGGTTTCAAATCCCTCTATTTTGCAGCTTCTTCTGAAAAGGATATGATAGTAAGTTAAGTTCCATAGATTTGTGCCAGAGAGTAAGTGCTCTAGTCTTGGAAAAGCTTTGTCCAGAAAAAAAAAATCAGCTGATATTCCTGGCTATTGTTGGTGTATTCCGCAGCTAGTATACAGCACAGTTTTTTGTTGGCGTCGATATTTGTAATTCTTCACAGCTCACAATTACATTGGATTTGTTCAGATATTTGATGGGATTAGTCAGGGATTTGAGCAAGTGTAAGAAAAGGTTATCCCATCACCAGCTCAATGTGGTTGTGACTTTTTTGCATACTACAATGGACGCCGGATATAAGCAACTCGGATATAGGAAAACTCGGTTATTGTCAACAAATTTTTTTCCCCCGGCCAAACTCTTCTTTATTTTGTATTACAAAAACTCGGATACAAGAAACTCGCTTATAAGAAAACTCGGTTTTAGGAAAGCAAATTTCTTGTCCCGTTGAATACAAAAACTCGCATGTAAGAAACCGAAAGTCCATGTACATTTCCAATAAAATTTCACTCATTCTAAGAAACCGAAAATACATTTCCTAGGACAGGCACATGACTGCGCATGCTTTTCTTTTCTTGACTTGTTTTTTTACCATTGTATTCCGTGCAAAATTGAATGTAGCACGGCTGTGCAAAACAGCCCTCAGCATGCCTTTAGTTCACCGGCCAGGGCGCAATAAATCACCCGTCAATAGGACACCTGAGAGGAACTCCCCGACCGGCCTATCAGATTTTTGGCGCACGATTGTGAGTTTGTATCTGAAGTGAACATCCTTTTGTGACCATCAGTGAATTTTCCTGTTATTCCTGTTTCTTTTAGTGCAGTTTTGGTTAGCGTATGACCATTATCTGTGCCATAGGAGGCATTTTAAAATGATGTGTAATCCCGTACTAAATTACACTGCATAAGTAATTGATTCCTCAATATTTCCTTAACTGCAACTGATAATTTATAATTTTTTTTATTATTTTTTTTTTTTTGCATAACTGAAATCTAAAAGATCAGCTCTACATCATGTGAAAATTCTGTATCCATATCTAAATTAGAATGTGAGCTAAGATCATCTCCATTTACTCCTTTTCACGTGAGCGATTATCACAGATATATCCTTCATTGCCAGGGCATAGGCGTCCTTTACCACAATTGCACTCATCCACCAGTATTGACTATTCCTTTGCATAAAGCAGTGTCACCCTATCATCTCATCACTGTTTGCTGGGATCACATTCAAACATCACAGATACTAGACAATGGTCCAGGTGAAATGGGCTGCCTTGAACAATTCCCAAACTGAAAGGCTGGAAAAACTGCAACGCCGAGCTATTCGTGTGATTTTAAATT
>JBCAUA010051322.1:0-11617 GCA_038406235.1 Peronia verruculata
CCCCCCCCCCCCCCCCCCCCCCCCCCCCCCACTAGCCTGCCCTTCGATACGACCCGGCTGTCTAACTGAGATTTTACGCACCATCCCGAATGAGAGACAGGACTCGGGCTTGCCCGGCCCTGTTGTCTTCATGCATGGGTGGCTGAGGGCCTGTAGCGGTGTCGTGAACGGGTACCTTGCACAACTAACCCCATTGATCTAAAGACAGCCTTTCAGCTCTAACGGAAGCTGCTGGAAATTCTGTGGCGTAAAACTTGCTAGTTAGTGATATGTCGAGATATTTTTCGATTCAAGCTATTCAGGCATAAATGTTGACGATTTAATCATCGGATCGCTGCCTGTACATTTAAATTTGACTAGTACGGAGCTAGATCTTTGTCAGCACAGCCCGCACAGAATATATTCTATAATCAAGCAAATGCTCCTAAGTCAGGTTGTAGAAACCAAAAGACTAAATTGGCATATAAAGGAAATTTTGAACGCGTTGATAACAATCTATTAACAGGTTGGATTTCTGCGGGTGATAATAAACCAATCGAATTGCCAGTCGATCTTTATTTAGATGAAATGCTGGTCGGAACTATCCACGAACTAAGATACCGATCAGACTTGGACGAGGCTGGAATTGCTGATGGGATTGCTATGTTCGAGATCGACTGTACTCGGATGATCAATGAAAAATCAAAAAACTACAAAGCATCTATCCGCTCGTCGCCATCTGCCCTCAACGGCGAAGACATAGGTGATGCGGTTGTTTTACTTGAAAATAATATTTATATACATAGTAGAGAAAGTTTAATAAAAAATAGCTTTCTAGAATTGGAATCTAATATATCGTTAAAAAACTGGTCAATACATAGTTTGCCGGAAATAGGAATGAGATTGGAGCGCTATTGTGAATCCCAAGAGCTAGCTGTGCAAGCGAAGGCTTACACGCGTTTCTCATTTACTCAGAAATATTCAGGCTATGAAACGCTTAGTTTGATATCAGATTCCTTTTGTCTGAATGCTCCATTAGATAAGGATCTTGAGCTTGGTCTGCTTGTGCGCGGTGATAGATATACGACCGCTAATATAAAGCTAAAAGATAATGAATCAGTTTTAGCTGAAGAAAACATTGAGATTGATTCTTTCTGGCAGGTAGTTTCCTGTAAAATGGAAGATTCCAGGCTCATTGATGGAAAAAATAAATACTACATCCAGGTAGATATCCGGCACACAGGAAGGTCTCATATTGATATTTCCTATATCTGGTTGGCTGAAGAATTTTCAGAGGCTAGTGTGGCTTTCTGTCAGTCTATAGTAAATTTAACAGATAGTTGCCCTGTATCTTTGAAAGATATCGATTATGTTCCTAATCCATATTTTAATAGCTGGTCGAAAGGGGTGCTCTTTGGTGAGCTGAGTGAAAATGACCCGCTGCCGGATCATTGGAGAATACTGTGCAGAAGAAATCAGAGAGAAAATATCCGTCTTAGTTCTGTTGTAATTGAATCCAAAAATTTTAGAGGTGACTGTTTGGGGCAAGTCAGTTTAAGGATACAAACTAGTGTGTTTGATGGCCCTGTCAGATTGGAGACCTATTTGGACCGCAGATTCCTAGATCTGGAGTCGGCAAATGTTCAATTAACAGCATCTAGCGGTAATGCTTCAAGCCATTGCGATGTTGCAAGAATATTTCTGCTCGGAAGAAACATGGAGAGCGAAGGCATACTTCATGTTATTACAAAAAAATTTAGAATAAGAGATGATGGGCTGCATGTATTTAATTTGAATGCAGGCGACATGATGTCCATCAGAAAGAGTAGTGCTGACTTTTCTGCAATTCGTATTTGTATAGAGTTCAAACATAAATCTGATCTTATAATACATGGGTTGTCATTGTGTCATGCTGATGCGAGTCAGCGGTCTGCAAGAAGTCAATTAAAAAATCTACAGTTTGAAGACCCTTTTATAAACAAGCAGCTGTTGTTTGTCAAAGGGCTGGAAAGCTGGTGTTCTGAAAAAACATTAGATGTGAGTATTACAAAGAAAAAAATATCACAATTTAAAAGCCCAAATGCCTGGAAGTTGATTGAATTGCAGCCTGCTAAGTGGAAGAAGCCTAGTCACAATTATCCTACTATAAGTATAGTAGTTCCTATTTTCAACGCATTGGAATCTGTATTTGAGTGCTTACTATCTGTTGTTGAAAAAACCACCATACCGTATGATTTGATTTTGGTTGACGATGCTTCAGATACCGAAACACGACGTTTCCTTGATCGTGTTAACTTGCACATGCCTTATGTCACACTTCATCGGAACACGAACAATCAAGGTTATACAAAGTCAGTAAATGTTGGAATGAGACTGGCGAAATCAGATTACATATGTATTCTCAACAGCGATTGCATCGTAACTAACCAATGGCTAGAGAAACTTATTGATTGTTCAATGAGTTCAGAGGATATTGGTATGGTGGGACCACTAAGTAATGCCGCTAGTTACCAGTCAGTGCCAAAAATATACGAAAGCAAAGGTGGATGGAGCTTTAATCCACTACCCTGTCATACTTCGCCTGATGATTATGCCGAAATTGTCTATGAGTTGTCTGAATCTGCCTATCCTTCAGTGCCATTAATAAATGGATTTTGTCAGCTCATAAAGCGGGAGGTCATTGAGAAGATTGGCTATTTGGACGAATTTTCTTTTCCAAGAGGATTTGGAGAAGAAAATGATTTTTGCATTAGAGCGATGAGTCACGGGTTTAAGTTGGCTATTGCTGACGACACGTTTGTTTATCACAAGAAATCGCAGAGTTTTGGTCATGCTCAGCGAGAAAAATTATCTAAGGAAGGTTCTTTGGCGTTAAAAAAGAAACATGCGTCAGTTGATTGGGAGGAAATAACAGACAGTCTAAAAAACGAAGCAGCACTGTCCATACTTAGATCCAAGCTGGTAAATAGTAATTTTAACTGATCAGGTCAATGAAAATATTGAAAGTTTTGTATGTTTTGCCTGTGAAGGGTGGTGGTGGTGGGGCGCACTCCGTAGCTCAGGAAGTAAACCATCTAAACAGAATTGGGGTTAATGCATCAATAGCAGTTAATGAGAAAAATTTTGAAAGTTTTACAACCAAATACTGCGATCTTGTTTATTTGCAGAATAGGGTATTGCCATTCACCGATATTAAGCAGTTGGTGAATTTGCTTCAATCTTGTGATGTTGTTGTATGTACGATATTCACATCAGTCAGTATTGTAAAACAGGCGGTTGCACTAGTCAAAGGGAAAAAGCCGAGAGTTGCATATTATATTCAAGATTATGAGCCGCTATTTTGTGATCCTAGTGAGGAGCTGCATCGCGAAGCAATCAATAGCTATTCATCGATTCCAGGTTCTTTGTTGTTTGCCAAGACGGACTGGATTCGTGACATAGTGACAAGAAATCATGGAATAGAAGTTCGTAAGGTAAAGCCAAGTTTGGATACGGAATTGTATTATCCATATGCTGGCAGAACGTATGGAAAAATACGAGTAGCTGCGATGGTCAGACCTAGTACGCCGAGGAGGGCGCCCTTGAGGACGATGCAGGTGTTAAAAGAAATCAAAGAAAAGTATGCTGATAGAGTGCATGTAAATATCTTTGGTTGCAATGATATAGATCTCTATAATAATCAGCTGCCTTCTGATTTTGTGTTTAACAATCATGGAGTTTTAGAGCGAAAGCAAGTAGCTTCTCTTCTTCGAAATTGCACGGTATTTATGGATTTGTCCGACTATCAGGCATTTGGACGTACCGGTCTAGAGTCAATGGCATGTGGCTGCGTACCATTCTTGCCTGTATTCGGCGGGGTTTATGAGTATGCAGAGCACGATGTCAACTCATTGTTAGTAGACTCGAGGAGTACAAAGGATATATTTGAAAAATTCGATTATTTCATGTCGCTATCGGAAAGCGAGAAATGCAATCTTGCGCAGTCTGGAATTGAAACATCGCAGAATTATTCTATTGGCTCTGCTGCATATTCCAAGCTGAAGCTTTTTGAAGAATTGGTCGCAGCGTAATCATTTTAGAAGGGGTAAGAGAGAAGGGGCGTCATTAGTCATCATCCAGGCGTGAATGGAAAATGAAAATAAAAGGTGTTGAAATTAATTGTGTCGGATATGACAATACCATAAATATTTCAGTTGGAGCCGAGTTTCAGGCGTCCAGAATAAATATCAATGGTAATAACAATAAGATAGATATTGAAGACTGCTCTTTCATAAAGAATTTTACAGTCAACTTTAAGGGTGACAGCAAGACTCTTGTGATAAGAGAATCAAATAGAAAAATTGATGGATTGAAGCTTGTTTCGATAAGAGGTAATAGCCAGTGTTTTAAGATTGGAAGAAATTTTTCGTGTGGAGGTATGGAAGTTCAAATGAATGATGGCGGTGAATACATAGATATAGGAGATGATTGCCTTTTCTCTTGGGGTATTAAGGCAAGAACATCAGATGGTCATTCGGTTATTGATATAGATACAGGTAGGCCCATCAACTATCCGAAGGATATCATCATTGGTGATAGGGTCTGGATTGGTGAAGATGTTAAGATATTAAAAGGTGTTGTTGTTAGGTCGGATTGTGTTGTTGGAGCGGGTTCGTTGCTTACAAAAAAATTTGAATCGAGTAATAGTGTTATTGCTGGCGTTCCTGCTCGGATTGTTAAGAAAAATATACGCTGGGATTATAGGTATCCATATAAGATCGATGAATCAGAGGGAAGTGATAAATAAATCTTTTGATTCGGATATGAATATAAAGATACCCGAAGGGGGCTCGACGATCGTGGCATCCTTGCAATAATGGGGTGTTGTATGAAGTTGAAACACAATGCTGAATTAAAATTTCTCTTGGAGCGTGACATAAGAAGGTTGGTGGCACATATTTGGTAAATTTGATGATTCATGCAGGACCGTTCTTGAATATGCCCACCCCAAAACCGCCAGAACATGTCAGAGCCTACCCTGTCTATAGCGAAAGCCTGCTAACGACAGCCGTCATACCCGGTCAGTGTTCCGTCTGCCAGGTTCCCGCTATCTCCTGGCAAGATGCCTCTAGTTTCATACCCATTTCGATGAATAGAGTATTCAATTAATTGAATAGAGAGACCACTTTCATAGCAGTGAGTCTTCCGAGGATATCGTCATAAACGACGAAAACACTACAAAAGCTGTGTAAAAGAGTGATGATACCGACCGACTGCGGCAAAGAGTGCATCCGATGAAGCCATTCAAGAATGTGATGTCTGGGACGTTTTTCAACCGTTCCAAGATGCAATCCAGCGATACGAGGTCATCCGCGGATTTACAACCCGGCCACCGACCTCCTTCAGAGCTTGTGCAGAAAATTTCTGAACATGCAGCCGATAGCGACCTGGAGCCAGACCCTGTGCAGGAACCCGAGCCCGAGCCTGAGCTGAAGCGCTCTGGGTTTTCAATGACAGGCAATATCGAGGGTGTCACGGACGGGGAGGGCAGTGGTTGGCTGCTGGCACCAAGCGAGCACATTCTGCCGATGGTACTGGTTGACGGACAACTGGCGTTGGAGTGTCAATATCCGCTGCCTCGCCCCGATGTCAGTCGGTCGATCGGTATTTCGGGTGATACAGGCTTCCGTTTCAAGGCCAATAACATTCGCGAAGGTAGTCTCATTGAACTCTGTTGCCTGGTTGACAATCACTTGGTGCGCGTTGCTGAATACACTTGCGATGGCGGGAGCATGGAGGAGAACTTCATTGTTCAGTTGGATCGGGCGCTTGCCATTGCAGCAGATCCGAATGCGGTAGCAATTACCTGCTGGGACGGTGCGCATAACCCCATCGGGCGTGCAAAGGTGCTTTATGACGTTGTTTCGCAGCATCGTCCAGCCGTGATCATTAGCTACCTTTTTGAAGAGTTCGGCTACCGTGTCTGGGAGCCGCTTCGCAGTCTGGACATTCCTGTGCTAACGATTCCGAGAAAGCAGCGCCAGGTCTGCAGCCATGCGGTCCGGGAATCAGGACTGGCTTTCGATACGGTATGGATCTGCAAGCCGCGGTTACCGGGGTTCGAACTCGCCCAGCTGGTGTCGCATGAAGATACGGCGCTCATTCTCGACTTCGATGACAACGAGGAAGTATTCAGCAAGAGCTCGGGCTCTGAAAGAAAACCCTACGGGAGAATTAGCATCAACATGTCAGGTTTTCTCGCGAACAGGATCGAGAGCCGCACGGCTGCCTCCGTGTCACTGGCAGAGCATTTCGATGCGCGCATGGTGCGCCATGCCAGAGAGGTCGTAGTGAATGACTTCGTAGATGAATTGATCGACGATGCCGGAGAGGAGAGGGTGGTAACGGGTGTCGAGTGCTTCAGGATCGGTTTCATAGGCACGGTACGCCCGCACAAGAACCTGTTGGCAGCCGCACGTGCCATCAAGGCATTCAACTGGACCTCGGACTTCAAGGCCACCTTTCATGTCTTCGGTGATGTCGGGCCGAAATCTCATGCCGCTGAACTTGCCAACAACGGTGCCGAGATAAGGCAAAACGTGCCATTGAATAAACTGAATGAGCAATTGGCCGGTTTCGACGTGATACTGACAGGCTTTCCATCAAATGACGAGACTGAGCGAACCATCACCGAATTCCAGATCACATCCAAAATCGGTGATGCTCTGGCGCTCGGCAAACCCGTTCTGGTGCCTGAAGGGCCAAGTGTGAGAGATCTCGGGGAAGTCCCCGGTGTCTTTCTCTTCAACATCGAAAACTTTGCCGATCAACTGAAAGCTGCCATTGAAAATCGGAAAGAGATTCGTCTTCCGGCAGCGTTCTCCCTGGCAGGTGCTTACAATACCTTTCAAACGGCAGAGAACGCCGCACGTACCGCGCCACGAGCCGGTGAGGTTTTCTCGCTGTTGTCCGGCAGACTTGCCTCAACATCGCAGCGCAAGCTCAAGCCAACCCTGGTGCTCCTCTGGAAGCAGAATGACGCCGGGTTCTACGGCCGGCGTATCGATCAGATTGCCCGATCGTACCGGCGTGCCTGCCCGGATCATCGCGTCATTATTCTTGAGTTGATGCAGAAGCGGACCCTGAACCACTACGAGGAACTGGCAGATGCGTATGTATCTGAACACCGCTTTCTGGTCGAGCAGTCACCTGGCAAGCAGCGCGGAAACATCAACCGTGACGGCGTCGAGCTGCAGCAGGTCTTCTATGACAAGAATTATGAAGTGCGGGAGAAATTCGAGCAGTATCTACTCGAACACTCGATTCTCCCCGCCAATACCGTATTCGTGCTGTTCCCGATCATTCAGCAATACAAGCTGATTGCTGCGAGTCTCAGGCCCTATTGCAGTATTCTTGATGTGGTCGACAACCAGTCTGCCTGGGGGGCGGCCAATTCGAAATACCAGCGACTGGTTCAGTATTACGCACTGGCGCGGCATTGCGACGCGATTGTCTTCAATTCTGCCGCGAACCTGGCCTTCTTTAAGGACAAGCACTTTCTTCCAGAGGCAGCGCCAGCCAGGGTTATCCCGAACTGGTACGAATTTCCGGATGGTTATACACCCGTTGACGCCAGGGGGCGAACCGGCAAGGAAAAACATGTTGTCTATTCAGGCAACATGAATGATCGCATCGACTGGGAGCTGATGGAGCGAATCGCCGACAGCATCCCGGATATACATATTCATCTGGCAGGCACTGCTTCGGGCAGCTTTGATGCGCTCGGCAGGTTGCTGGAGAACAGCAACTGCATTTATCACGGCCCGCTGAGTGAAGTCGATACCTTGCGTCTACTTGAGAAAATGGATGTGGCGATCATGCCGCATACGGTCGACTCGGTCTCGATCTACATGAATCCACTCAAGGTGCACATGTATCACGCCATGGGCTTGCCCACGGTAGCGAGTGACGTGCCCGGCATTGTCGCCAGCGAGACCTTGCACATTGCCGATTCTCGACAGGCATTTGTCGGCATGCTGGAGGAGCTGCTCACCTTGGCTGACAGGCGAGATACCGGGTCGTTGACAGAAGCCATGCCGCTACCTTCAGGTGCCGCGGAGTATCTGAACATTGTCGAAGGCTTGCGCAAACGCACGCCGGTATCAGCCGACAATCACTTGGTCGACAGGGAACACTGACAATGAGCATCGCTGAACTTGAAAGCCGTGTGCTCGAGCATATCCGCAATGGTGACTGCCTCATTGCCTTGCGCCTTGTCGGCGATCATCTGGTCAGAAACCCGCGCGACGAGCAGGTCTACAACCTCGTGCGAACGTGCTTCAAGGGCACCGATTACGAGGAAGTCTGCAACCAGTCGCCCATGGGGGCAGGCTTTTCGCGTGAACTGCAGTGTTTGTTGCTGGGTAGCGTGCCGGGCCTCGAGTTCATGGAAGGCAAGGCCGAGACCCACGATTGCCATGTACCAGAGGTCATTGTGCCGGCCAGTCCGGATCTTGATATCACCCCGAGAATCGCCGCGTCGCACAAGCGCCAGCTGGTATCGACAGCATCCACGGTGAGCCTGATCGAATCCGGGCATGTCTGGTTCGACCGTTTCAATCTGACCATTCACGACACGGATGGCAATTGTGTGGCACCGCTCTCGAAGGCCAATACCTTCATTGTGCATGCTGCGGTCGCGAGAGCTCACAAGACATGGTACGAGGGTGATCTGGTGGTGATGGCGACCCGCAGCGAGCACAACTACTATCACTGGATGATTGACCTCATGCCGAAGTTTGCCATCCTCGACAAGTACGGCTACGACTACACCGATCCGAGTGTCAAGTTCCTGTTCGGTCGGCTGGGTGCGCCGTTTCACTGGCAGAGTCTCGAGGAGCTGGGTATTGACAGCTCGCGGGTGATCCAGACCTCTGAGATTGACGGTCAGTATATCGTGGCGCATGCAGACCGACTGGTGGTACCCTGGCTGGACAACGGCTTTGGCCTCAAATTCGGATCATGGGCGGCTGCGTTCCTGAGGAGCACCTTTGATGCGAGCGCATCCGACAGGGTGGGAGAGCGGAAGATATTCTTGAGCCGGCGACCGGAGGCCTCACGCAATGGTCGCGTCATCCTGAACAATGATGAGCTCGAGAGCTTCTTTGTCGAGAAAGGCTTCGACATTGTCTACCCGGATCTGTATTCGATCAGTCAGCAGGCTGACATGCTGGGTACTGCAAGCCACGTGGCTGCGACCCACGGTGCCGCACTGACCAATGTCTGCTTCTGTCAGCCGGGCACCAAGGTGCTCGAGCTTTTCGGTGAGTATTACCAGAGCTGCTTCTGGGGCGTTTCAGAGGTTTGCGGGCTTGAATACCATTCGCTGAGCTGCGCCATCAGTCCTGATGATCCAGATTTTCAGCACTTCTTTGCAGACAGCATCACCATGGATAGCAGGCGACATTCCGACCTCACCGTGCCGCTTGATCGTTTGAACGACAGTACGTTCTTCAGCCCGCAGTAGCAGTCAGTGAGTGAGTGCTACCCTGTCGGAACTGGTTGTTCGAATGACGATGAAGAACACCCCTGTGTGTCAACCTGCCCGTAGACAGTGTCCATTCGGGACAACATAGATCCAGGGCCACGACACAGAGTCAAAGGCAATGCCCAAACCGTCATCTACCGAAGTCGTACCGGATCCGAAGCTCGAGCGTCGTTCGCGTCGCAAGTTCTCGACCGAGTACAAGCTCAAGATCATCAGTGAGGCCGATGCCTGCGCTCATGGCCAGCTCGGTCCCCCTACGTGTCAAGCTGATGCCATACAGTCATTGTGTGGGATAACATAGATTTCAGGGCTATGAAAACAGGAATGCAGAACGTGCCCAAAGATCCATCAGAGAGACCCGACAGCCAGATCACACCTGATCCAAAGCTGGAGAAGCGTACACGCCGGGTTTTCAACCCCGAATACAAATTGCGCATTGTCCAGGAAGCCGATGCGTGCAAGCACGGTGAGCTGGGTGCCTTGCTCAGACGTGAAAAGCTCTACAGCAATCAGCTGTCCGATTGGCGGCGTGAGTACGCCCAGAACGGCATTGAAGGTTTGAGCAAATCCTCACCGGGACCTTCCCCTGCGAGATCGGCTGAGCAGCGCCGGATAGAGAAGCTTGAGCGTGAAGTGGCCAAGCTCCACAACGAGCTGGATATCGCCAATGACTGTCTTGAAATCCAAAAAAAAGTGTTGTCGATTCTCGATCGTTCGAGCAATGGGAGTACGCAGTGACGCTGGCCATCGAACAGCGTCCGCAGCGCTTGCCATTGAGCGTTGCCTGCAAAGTGCTGGGGCTGAATCGCAGCAGTGTCTACCAACGTCAGCGTGGTCTGGTTGGCGACAAGGCGAATCGATGTCGGAAGAATTCGATTCAGCCTCGAGCTTTGAGTGAGCAGGAGCGACGGGATATCCGAGATACCTTGCATAGCGAAGAGTACCGCAATCAGCCACCAGCAGAGGTTCATCAGCGCCTTCTGGAAAAAGGCGAAGCGCCTTGCTCGGTGAGCTCCATGCACAGGATCCTTCGTCAGGAGGGAGAGACTGGTGAACGGCGCAATCAGCGTCCGGCTCAGCATCACGCAGTACCGCGCCTGAAAGCAACCGGGCCCAATCAGGTATGGACGTGGGACATCAGCAAGCTTGCGCTGGTAACGCAAGGGGTCTACCTGTCGCTCTATGCTCTCACGGATCTGTTCAGCCGGTATACGGTTGGCTGGATGGTCTCGCTCAAGGAGAACAGTGCACTGGCCATGCAACTGATGGAGCAATCCGCTGCGCGCTATGGCATCCAGTCCGGTCAGCTGACGTTGCATCAGGATCGTGGATCACCGATGACGGCCAATGGCTTTCTGGGAGCCATGCGCGCCTTGGATATTACGTGTAGCCATAGCCGTCCGCGGGTGAGCAACGACAACCCGATCAGCGAAAGCGGCTTCAAGACCTTGAAGTACCAACCGGACTACCCTGGCAAGTTTCTTGGTCCAGCGCATGCTCGGAAATGGTGTGATGACTACTACCAGTGGGCCAACTTCGAGCACCACCATAGCGGTTTGAATGGCTATACGCCGGCTCAGGTGTTCAACGGCACATTCCCTCAGATCGCCAGGACAAAGCAAGCGGCACTGGACGCACGATACGAAAAGAATCCAGAACGATTTGTAAAAGGTAGACCTACCGTGAAGATGCCCCCTACCGAAGTTGCCATCAACCCTATCAGTGCTGAAGACATTGCCGAGGGGGTCGTCGACAAGGTCAATTTTCCCACGCTACATGCCGCCGGCTACCAGGCAAATGCAAGTTAATTGCTAAATAAAGTGTCCATATGAGGTTGACACGTTCCGATCCGGACAAGGAGAAGAAAGAAAACGAGAAAATCGCAGCGTAGAAAAAACGCCAACTACCTTGACAAACATCGCTGGATAGCCGAACTGAAGAACGGTTCAAAATGAACGCTTACTGTGAAAACGCACTCGAGGGCGAGAAATTACGGGTCCACCGACAAAAGTATGCCAAGCCGATCGTCGACGACGTCTTCGCCTGGCGCCAGCAGCAGTGTGAACGATTTGATTTACTGCCGAGCGAGCCCTTCTCGCTAGCGCTGGCCTA
>JBCAUA010051333.1:0-25622 GCA_038406235.1 Peronia verruculata
CGAAAATCGAGCTTTTCTCGACTTCTTCGTTGTCTGTCGTAGGCCTAGCAGACGTAAAACGGTTCTATCATATTCGTGCACAAGTTTACTCATTTTCACAGAAGAGCTCCAAACTTAACGCAATGCAAGTACATGTACATTGTAACCATCCACATTTGCGTTAATGCATTTGGTTAACCCAACGTTTATGAATACCAAACTTAACGCAAATACTTTATAACGTAAATGGGTTAACTTAAGGCAAAGAATTACCTCAACGTTTATGAATACGGGCACTGGTGCATAAAGAATTAGTTCACCCCTGGCAATTTTTGAAAAAATGTCTTTTGAAAGTCACACAATCTTGATAAAAAGGGAGTGATGTATCATGTGTGATAGTGCCAGTGGAAAGGAAAATGATTTCTCAAATCAAGTTTCAGACTGAGAGCCCTAGATTTATTTATCAGAGAGATCCATCAAATAATATAATGATATGCATGGCATTTACTACCTGCACAGGCAAAAATTGCAGCTTTGTGTTATTAAAATATCAGGCAAATGTGTTTAAATTCATTTGTAAATATGTCTTATCTTGTTTGAATGACTTTCTGTGTGTAATATAAAATAATTGTTATCAAAGCTACCTTGAGACGCAGCATAGTGAAGTCATGTGCTGGACAATAGTTATGGGTGTCACTGTGAAGCTTAGAATTATTCATTTCCCTTTCCACTTGTGAATAACCTGTTCTATCTTAATAGAAGTCAAGAAACTGGCAATTAGAGATGATATAGATGATTTGTTGCTACAGCAGCAGACTTTAGTGAGAAAATGGCTGATCAATAAATTGCTGATTTTTTTTACTTTCATTTAGGTAATGTCACAGACATTTGGGCCTGTTATATTTCATGCAGCGGACCACACTTAAATCGAAAATGGCTAAACCAAAAACATGGCTGAGCCGAAGGAAAAATTAATCTTCTGTGTTGTTTTTTTTTTCTTTTACTCATTGTTAATGGACTAGTGATAAAACAAAGTCAACATTCGTGGAAACGTGGCTGAACTGAAAACAGTGAGCTTGGTTTTAGTGGAAGCCTGTGACCTATTCTTAATCAGATACCGGTACGCTTAGTACCGACGCGCCATTCTCTCATCGTCAGGCCTGAGGCCACTAGCAGGTGTCAAAGACAGAGAGGGTGTAGGAGACAGAGGGATTGCGTCAGTGAATTAAGAGCGCATTGTCTGTGGAATCTAAGTTGTACCGGCAACGCATCATCAAAGCATCGTGATGCTCGCTGTCTGACCATGCTGCATATGATGTTATATGACTTCTGTAGTTTCAGATGTTCCCCTCTTCTGATAACTTCCACCATACCAGTTTGGATAAAGTGAAATATGTTTAAACCAGAATATATGTCTTGTCCTGAAAATTTGATTGTGTTCCACTCTATATCAGTGTTTTCAGTTAATTTTATCGCAAACAGATAGAGTGGGGAAAAAAAAACATGAAAAATTCAGTTACAGTTGAGAATCATGAATTCTCCAGTAGATTCAGTGTGACAAGAGCATGATTTCCTTGTACCATGTCTCATATAGTCATGTCATCATTATAATAAAACTACATCTACGAAATAAAATATGATATCATTTGCACAAATACAGTATTCCTGTATTTAGTTTTTTCTCTTTGAAGTTCAAATATTGAGTAACATATAATCTAGTTATCTAGTTCCATAATTCATACATAACATTTTTAGAACTATGTTTTATTTACTGCTGCAGGAAGAAACTGAAAAAGACTTGCCTAATGGGAATCTAGGTCCTCAAGCATTTGGAATTTTGGACAGATTTGCCAGCTACTGCATTCTTCTTTAACATCAATTGGGGAATTCCTTGATATCAGTCAGTCAGGACTAATGCTGAAAGGTCACAGGGATTTGTGATTGGAGAGATTTCTGAGAAACTTAGAAAACTGAAAACATCTGCTGCAAGAATCTGAAATGGGGCATCAGTTGCTGTTTATACTCAGCCTAACCATGTGGATAGGTATTATGGTGTGTAAGCCAGTTCCAAGGCGACAGACAGTAGATGCAGGCATTGAAAGTCAAGATCATCAGATTGATAATGTGAACGAAGTACACCATGACAAACATCTTGATGGCAATGAGAGAAACCAGCAGCTTGAGATCGATGCGTTGCCTGACCAGAGTAAGTTATTTTCACTTCATTTTTGTTCCACTTCAGTTTTCTGTTGTCATATTGTTTTGGCTTGAAATTTGCTGTTTATTACACTTTGATATTGATAGTGTATATATAAATATATATATATATATATTTTTTAAAGAAATGGCTACTTGCAGAGTAAATTACTTGATCTTGTTTGCTCAATAGAATTCATTGTTAAAAACATATTGAGAAACTGCATTATTTTGAGTGTTTTTTTTTTTTTTTTTGCAAGAATTGTATTATTTTGTCTTAAATAACGACAAATAAATTAATTGTTGATAAAACAAACTTTTGGCATGATATTGTTCATAATTACTATACTACAGAGGGCAAGGTTTTTAAAAACTGATGCAAAACTGGATACAATCTGTATTTGATGCAGGTATTAAGTGTCTATTTGCAGTGGTGGAGGGAATCTTTCAATTATAGGAATGATTATTTTCATTGTTTTTCATTAATTATTAAGTGATTTAAAAAAAAAAAAATTCAGTCATGTCAGGCTGTGTTATTCATTCTTGATTGTGCTTGATCAAAGTAATTCACAAGATCTCCATTCCCCTTTTTGTAAGTTATTTATGCCCTGGGCAAGGAAAATTGTCCCCAAACTAATAGCAAGATTTCGTAGGTGTCATCTTTGGTTCATAGCTCCTGGAAAATGCTGTGCCTGCACTTTTCTTGTGTAATATAATCTCATAGTCTAGGGCACTAGTTATGCCCATAGTTCAAAAGGTATAGTTTATCTGTGCTGTCAGAGTACATCTTTAACAAGGCAATGAAGATCATTCAGATACATTTTTCTTATCTATTATTATTATTTTTTTTTTATATATTTAGTAATTTTGTTCTGTTTTCTCATTCTCTCTCTCTTTTTTTTTTTTTTTTGTCCTCTTCCCCTTAATTTTTTTTTTTTTTGAGCGATGTAGTCATGTTTCTTTCCTGGTTTGCCTTTGACTTCAGATGTTGGCGCTGGAGATGGCCAGTTACAACCTCAGCCACAGCGGGCACCAGACCCTGGGGTTCCTGTGCTGCCTGATGACCAGAGCAATCATGAAGTTGAAGATGACAATGAAGTGAAAAATATGGTGTTTCAGATTGAAAAATTTAATAAAGAAAAGGTATGCAGATCTTTTTTGACCTTGTTTTTTATGCTGAGATGCAAATATATCAAAGGCTTTTATTTTTAAAATATTTATTCTTTGTTGTTTGTTGTTCAGTATGGCTGACCAAGTTCTCTGACTGCATCAAGCTTGACAATGACAGTCTCCTGGGAACTGATGGTTTTTGTCCTGTATTAAAATTTTCATTCTTGTGTCATTTTTTATGCCTTTTATCCACAGAAGCGACAGAGCCCCTGACTGTTGTAGTTGAGTTGGTAGTTCATATTCATAGATCTGAGTTGCAGATGATGAAATTGTCACTTTCTGTATTATCTTTGATATTCCATTATGATATGAAATCTTCAAGTACCCTTTATCTGACATTGGTAATACATCTGGGTGAGAAAAGTGGAAATAATTAAGAAATAAAGTTAACTACCTTACTGCTACCCATAGTTTGCGGTAGGTCTAAAAATCTGTCTCTTATGAGCGAGAAAATGTCATGGTCAGTCTACATTTATCATCCCTTTTTTGCCAAATTTTATGTGATCTCATGATCTGACTATTGATCAGCATATTTCACATTGATATGCAGAATCTTTTGATAGATCACGGCGTATTCAAGACTATGTGAGAGGGTAACACTTAGTTTATTGAAGGCATTGACTGCTGGCCTGTAATAAATCATGGGGTCAGCGGGGTCCGCACGTGCTTGGCAGGGGATTTCCCTACCAGGAGTGACGGTGAGTGCGATAAGAAAAATTGCATAACTTTATTGCCCATTCCCGGTCTTTGTATGCGAATAAAGACAGTGAAACTCTACCACAACTTCAGTCGACTTCTTGACTGCATTGTGTGCAAATCTTATTGCTGAACTAGCATTCTGAGCTCCGTAGGAAGAGCCAAAAGTCAGTGTATTATTTTAAACTTAGTTGATTAATGTGCATACTTAAAAAAATAATTTAAATAAAACAGCACGATGAATCGGGGCGATTGTTCTTGCATTCCTTAGTCAAATAGTTGATAATAGCATTGTGAAAGTTTGAAGTGGTTCTATGCAGTTTTGCCAGAGATATTACGATTTCACTGTGATAGACCCTGCCATTTGACTTTCTTGTTCCCATTTACTTTGTATTTCTAGGACTTAGCTACAGTTTTTTAGGTGATGGGTATGTCTATTTTATATACATACCATATTGTAAAGATGAAAACATACAAAACACATGTGCACACAAACCGATATGTTTTATATCAACACTAATAAATAATTTGTGCTAATATCGATCAATTCTATCCAAGACAACATAATGATGGATCACAGGCATGAAAGAAAATATGACTGTGAGGAAGAACTGTGCTGGTAACAGATCACAGAATGTTTAAAAGAGGAACAAAATATTTGCTTACTTTGCCTCTAAAACTGACATCAGCCTCCATTTTGGTATTAACTATTATCTAACTATTATCATTCTCAGAGATATAGCGGGTACGAATTCTCAATACATGTGCTCAAAATGTTACATGCACAGAGAATAACAAATGAAAACTGCAAATAAAATGTAATGGCAGCATAGAAACTGATCACCTAAATATTTGTATCATCCTTATATGTATCTGTAAAAATATAGCCGTATCATCACTGCGTTTTTCAAATTCCAGTAAATTGGATTTTAATTATCAATCCGTGCATTAAAAAAAAAAAAAACCCGTGCATACCCGGACATGCCACTTATGGACGCAAGTCGGCATATAAATGAAATAGTTCCAAATAGTTGAGAATACTTGTAATAAAAATGGAATACTGTTGATCAACACTCGGAAATGCTTTGGGAAAGAGATGACAAACTTTACGCCCATGTAATATCTAAGTGGCTTCTTTGAACCAAATGAAATTGAGGTAAGCAGTTTATATATGTGTCTGCTATATTCATAATAAAAATGAAAGGAATGTATCGTGTGGTTTTATTTTTATGAATTTTCTAAAAATGTTACTCTTTCAATGAAAAATTTTTGAAAATGTTCGGTCTCTTTCACTTCAAATTACATGTCATAATTTTCTCTTAATCAAAACAAAAATTATATGTTCGGAAAATATATGCAAAACTGAAGCTGACTGCGATATTTTAGTTCCAGTGGATGCATAAATATACCAGAAATATAGCAATAATACAATGTTATGCTATATTTTTGACGGACGGTAAGATTTCTGCTGGGCGCACAGGTAGCGTGACCAATCGCTGACCCAGGTCAGCAGGCCATAAAGAGGCAATTAACTAAGTGCGCCGCTCTCTGGACGCTGTGAACAACAACATTAAGGACACTTTCCATAGTCAGCAATGACTGAAGGAGACCACCCAACCAAGATCTTCTAGAAAAAAAAAGTTTAGTACAAAAATGTATACATTGAGAGTCACCCCTGAAATAGAACAGTGCTCAGTTAATCACAACTGTGGAAGAAAATATCAGCATAAACTATTTTAAGTCTAGAAAATTGCTTTTTAGTGGAAAAAAGGAAGTTACTGGTATGACAAATGAAGATCTCCATTCTGTGATTTTCATCTTTCAATGTTGCCTCAGATTCTTTGGACTATGAAACTGCTGAGTCTCACACGTTAACCATCAAAGTGACCGATTCAGGCAGCCCAGTGCAGACCACGACCCTGACTGTTTATGTCTATGTGACCAATCTGAATGAAGGAGGTCCAGTTTTTGCTGCAGTGGCACCAGTTGCAATTGATGAAACAGTTGGCATAGGCCAATCTGTTGTAGGTAAGTGAACCCTTTATTGTATTGAGACATGGTATCACTTATTTCTTTTCAATATTTATTTAAAGGAGAAGAAAGAGAAATTGTTTATTTAGTTTACATTCAATTTTGTATCTCTCCAATGGTGAAAAATGCTCATTTCAGCACTTTATGCTTTTCTCCCCTGGACAAGTTTTGATGTGTTCTTATGAAAATATTGGTTCCATTCATACAAAACATTTTGTTTTAATTTCATAAGATATTGTCATTAATGGAGGAAAACAATATGATATTCTGGGATACAAACTGTGTTTTTTTTTTTACATTCTCTCTCTGGCACACTGAGCTTTCATGTCTGAAAATCTTCAATAAAAAATCTATATAGCCTAGGCCTATAATTTAGATTAGCTTCCTTTCACTCACTTCAGTATAAACATTTAAGACTACAAGTGAAAATCCCGCTTTACAAACAGGAATTATTGAATCAAGAATTTTGTTTTGAATGACAAATTACAAAATTTTTAGAAAAACAGCTACTAACATTTTCTAGTGAAAGAAGGAGACAGAAGGGGCTTGTGCATAATGTGCAAATGTAAATTAAGAGCACTGAGTCAGCAAAGTGAAACAAAAGGCATGAAAGTGGAAGAAGCAAAACAGTTACTATACAACAATATCACTGCTTCAGCTTTAAATACTGTAAAGAACAACACTAACCTAGCATAGTAAAAGTAGGGGGGTTGGAGAGAGGCATGCAAAAAATTACATATTGATTTTTTTTTTTTTTTTTCTTTTAAACTTGAGTCTCTCAATCAATAGCTGAACTGAGTAGAAATCAGGCTGCTTGTATGCTGCAGGCTGCAATTCATCACATTACCTTTCCTTTCCCCCTCTGATTCTTTCAACATACAATTCAGATCAAACATCCTTGCAAGTTTACTATACAATCATTACCACACTTTTCTATTAATGTCAAATATAATAAGCTTTTTTTCACCTTTATATGAGTAGAAACATAATTCTGTGTGACAAATTTCAAATGGATCCATTCAGCATTTTTCAAGTTCATAAGCTTTTCATTTTTTTTTTTTTTTTTTGAGATTTATAGTTTGGATTGAATACAGTTGATTATTAGAACTCCATAGCTTCAAAAAATTATAGAAAACAAGAATTTTTCTGTTATGATATCAAAATTTTTTATCTGAATTGCAAAATTTAAATCTGAATCTGAATTGAATTAAACTCAAAAGGGACAGGAAAAATATGAGATCATTATTTATAAAGAAATGTTATCTGTGACATTGTCATTATCAAAAAATCTGTTTAGATCAGTTATGAACAATTTGCTATAGGAATAATGTATTTTTATATGAAAATGACACAATTTATTACCAAAAGTACTGGATATTTAATTAACACCTTATGTTGCATACCGGATAAACTTTTAAAACATTGCATCACAGATGTTATTGCAACTGATCCTGATGGGACAGATCCAGTGTTTGGAGACTTACAGTACAGCATCTTGAGTGGAGATAGTTTGAGTCAATTCTCCATTGATGTCAGCACCGGCCAGATTTCTACCAGAAAAGCTCTGGATTTTGAAGTTACCCCTACCTATAGCTTAGTTGTACAGGTGTGTGCAGTAATAGATCAACATATTCAGGATCTGTAAGTTGAATAGTAGTGGGAGATAAGAGGGATGACTTCCTAACCAGAATCAAGGAGGCAGGGAAGCAGTATACATGTGCAATGAAAGTTTATTCAAGCCCCTCCAGGGTTAAGAACATGGTGGCTTCAACCTCACAGTTTTCATTGTTGATCTCCTTAAGTGAGCATATGGTTAAGGGTACCTAACAAAAAGTAAACTATTGAAAAATAGTTCATCTTGCATTTCTGGCACACTCCCCTTGATATTATACTTTGAGAGAGGCAATCCCCTAATTTAAATAATTTTTAGGCCTTCTTTTTGGTGGATGAAGGCAAGGGAAGGGAACTTTGAATAACTTTCTGAAGGCTGAAAAAAAGGGATCAATTAGTTTACATTTGTGAAATTATCATATACTTATGCCTGTGACATTATTCAGGTGCGTGCCTATGGAAATGACAAAATAAATGGTGGTATCAAATCTTATAGTTTTGTCTGTTTTCTTTTTTTTTTCTTTTTTTAAACTTTCAAAAAAATCTAGGCTAAAGAGAGAGGAGGGGCCAACTCAGCTACAGTGACCCAAGTCATCAATTTGAATGATATCAACGATGAATATCCTACCTGTAGTCCCTCTATACTGTCAACGACTGTGGCAGAGACAGAGGCTGTGGACTTTGTGGTGGTGTCATTCTCCTGCACAGATCAAGATGCTGGAACTACTCTCACATATTCCATTACATCTGGTGATACCAGCCTCTTCAAGGTAACTCTTTTTCCACCAGGATTCAAATCTCCTCCATTTGAAATTGATTTTCATTCTTGAAGATTCAGATTTTTAACAGAGAAATGTATTTATATGTGTATGTGTGCTTGTGTGCATGTGCTCTTTAAAAATTTCTTTATTTATTTTGCAATGGGAACATTGGAAAGAAGAGTGTTTTTCTTTTTTTGTCATATGTTTTTCATGACATTTGAAAAAAAAAGAGAAGTAAAAATGACGTAGAAAGAAGAGAATTCAGTAAGTTGAGTAAGTTGAGTTACAGGCTGATTTGTGCCAGACTGATGGTATGTCTACAAACACTAGATTTACTCCGATACCTGCTCGTAGGAGTTTGAAAGATAAAATGAGACTGCAACCATAGCCAGATTTACTGAAGTGTGTAATTCATGAAGAATTATATATTAGTTATTCATCCACAGAGTGAATAATTCAGCTTATATCAGTCTAGGCCAGCTTTGCAGCCAAAACTATCTCATCTTGCATATCAAATTGGAGAGTGTTTTTTTCAAAAGTGGGTTCAGTCCATTTTTGATAGTCTTGAGATGATTGACATTTTTTATTATCAAGCATTTTTTCAAAAGCGAGCATCAAAAGTATCTTTTTTGATAACTTTTTTGATACAGATGTGAAGTTCTATAACATCATTACCCATAGTCCAAATTATAGAAATCTGTCTGAAATATTGATTACATAAGAGTCACTTAAAAATCAAAGATTTGTCAAAACCAGTGGACTGAGCTGGTTTTGGTAGATCTTTCAGCTAAACTGATCTATTATTGTTGATGAAAATGATATATGTTTCTGTTCATTTAAAAAAAAAAAATCTTTAAAGGACTTGAACTGTGATGATCAGCTTAGTGAAATTGGTATAGATGGCCTTGTATTCAGGACACTGATTTAAAGTTTAAACCATCACTTGTGGACTGAGTGTCTTTTGAAAAAAAAAACGATGCTATTGCATATTCAATTTTCACAGTAACTAAGATGGTTTTGATAAAACTGAAATGTTCCACAGAAAGTTCCTTCCCTCTAATGCATGAGTAATACCTTAGTCAAAATTCTGACAACAATGGAGTGAACCCACTTTTCCAAAAATGTACTTCAGTTTAGATATATCTCAGCATAGTACTTAAAGGTGTTAATTTTTTTTATAATGAAAACATAACTTGCATTGAATATTAAAAATAAAGTAGTAGCAGAAAGCTCATGCCCGAAAAATTTAGCAGTAGTCAACACTCTGCAGCATTAGACATATTTAAAAACAATGTTTCATTTATATGTAGGAGACCCATTATAGATTCAATGCCATTGCTGTGAGATTATTCACATTGTCCAGGTAAACAGAGGGGGCTTATAATCTGTTTGGTATGTGGACTGTTATCAGTCAACATATGTTAATTGTGGTGGCTGTTTTTAGACCTAAAACCCTCTCATAAATTAATTTATTCAGTTATAAAGGTAGAATGTTAGTTTCGTTATTCTAGAGTCTGATAGCAAGTGGATTGACTGGAACAGGAATCTTTTATTTTAAATTTTTATGTAAAAGTCTGAAAGATTCTTACCTTTTATATTTTCTGAAGTGAAGCATTCAGTTTCCCACCTGGTAACTGTGAATGTCTCCGTGAGATCTATTAGCAATATGAATAGATTGTCACATTTCCCATCCATTAATTATTTATCTGTGTCCCATTTTGAGAGTTAAAGGATGAAATTTCACTGTAGGAACTCATTAAAAGTCATGCCCATATGAAGAGTTGGTCCATCATCATATTTTTAGATGGATGGCAATCAGCTAAAATTGAAAGCTACACTGGATTATGAGACAGCCACAAGCCATGACCTGACAATCACGGTGTCAGATGGGGATGTAAGCCATGATGTTGTGATATCTGGCACAGTTCTTGTGGGCAGTGTTGATGAGGGCCCGCCTGTGTTTGCTACAGGTAATCTGTGAATGCATTTCATGCAAAATATGGTACAGATTCTTAAAAACTTATTAAAATATATTATATTCCCCAAATGAATAAAAAGAAATATTTAGGTCATTGATGGCTTAAATAGCCACTACTGTAAATATGTTTTTGGAGAAAGTGTTGATTTTTCATGACAGTATATTAAAAAATTAACAAATTGCAGCAAAGCTGCTCTTGCAAAAATAGCTATGAAATTTAAAATCCAAGGAAAAAGTGAAAAATTTACTTAAGGCTGGAATGTAATTCTTTTCCATCTGAATATTTTTGTTTGAAAAGTTGTTATCAGTGTAACAATTACATCATGATGACTCTTTTATCTTTTTATTTTGTCCTTGACATAAGAATGTCTTAAACTATCAATTTTGCAAAATGACCACTGCCTACATTTACAGAGGGTGAACAATTTTCAACCTCTTCCCATATGATTTGCTCATTTTCTATAATCCTGTCCAGTAAGTTGCTGTAAACTTCATAAATTCAAAACAAGATACAATTATTATATAATCAGAAGTAAGCTATGTATATTTGCCTGCATTCTCAGATCCGTACCTAGTCCAAGTGAATGAGAACCAGGCAGTAGCCAGCGTTATACAAACTGTGAGTGCTACTGATCCAGACTCTGCCACAGATGCCAATGGTCAAGTCACATATTCATTCTCAGCATCTTATCCTCAGTTTGCCATTGACCAGTCTACTGGAGAGGTAGGACACAGTTGTAAAAAAAAACATGAACATGAACTGAACACACCGAGTTATGAGAGACATTCCATTTAGTGAACATCACCTACCAAAGTACAATAGACACAGTTGCAATTATATTGCCACTAGCACAACAAGAGTTGCACCAAATGTTTTAAACTACCATGATATTACCATCTATATGAACATGTTCTTAAGAACTACAGTTAAGAAATTTCAAAGCATACCTTATGCACAGGAGCTGAAACAAATGCCACGAAATCTTTACTGCCTAATCAGGCATTGAGATAATCAACAAAAAATACAAATTTACAGTTGCGATTACATCTCCAATTGTGAACTGAGCTTCATTGTGACTGAAACTGTGACAGGATTTTTAATGTTACTTATAAAAAAATCAGTATCAGTTAGCAACTCAGTCAGTTGATAAATAACTACTCATATACAACAAGGAACGGAAAAATAAATAAATATCAGTAGGCTTCTGATGGACAGTATGATAAAAGTAATTGAAGAACATTCAGCAGGTGATGAGATACAACTTTTTATGAAGCACTGCTATCCTTATGACATACATGTATTTGTTTTGGCACGATGGACTAAACAATACAACTGCAGACCAGAGACCCAAAAGAACACCATTCATCACCGTTCTTTGGAAGAACAATGTTAGAGAGCTCCTGTAATTATTATTCATATGTTCATTTGTTCCACAAATAAATGTAACAGCTTCATTTTTACCTTTTTTTTTTACTGTAGATATATATATATATATTTGTTGGTACTTCAGAGTAAGTTACATTCTTTGCAGTCTAGTAGTTGATTCTGCTCTCTACATGGCCAAATTTCTAGTTCTCTCTTTTTTATGTAAATTTTAAACAAGCTCTTTGAACAGATACCATTCAGCATCTTTTGATTTCTTTTAATCTCATGATAGTTTTGTTTGATGACCTGGAGAGACAACTCATTTGTTTTTCTGTAGATTCTGATAGCACAGAGTCTTGATCGAGAAATCACAGCGACACATGAGCTGATTGTGAAAGCAGCTGATGCTACTGGCTTTACCACAGCAACAGTTTCTATCACTGTACAGGACAGCAATGACAATACACCACAATTTTCCTCTTCTTCATATAGGTAGATAATGATTATGCATATTTATAGTTCATGCAGAAAGACTAGAATCAAATATACGAATGACTGAATTATATGTTTTTTATCAGATTTGGCTATTTTTGCACAGGTTATGGGCATTGCATATCTGAGAATGAGGTATTTCGAGATCGGTCACATGACCGAGGCAACATCGCTCACAGGTGGCTTTGTTTATATGATGTGACAGGTCTGAAAGCTCATCATTGGTCAAGAATTGTCTGCCATGCGCAGAGCAAGTAAACAAATCAGCGTGTGAGCGAAAATCCTCGGTCATGTGATTTTTCTCGAAATACCTCATTTGGTGGCCAACACAATAAGAACTATTGACGACGATGACCTACGACTGTTTGGTGGATCGGGGAAGGAGGGGAGATGTAGGGCAGGAGGGCAGGAGGGTTTGGGAGGGAGAGGACAAAATACTGATGTGACCGCAGTAGGTGTTTTCACTGATATCTCCAAATTCTGACAACAACCTTTAGAGAGATCAACAGTTCCAGATCTAGTCCCATAGTGCAAAACCCCCAGAAACAAAAGGTAACGAAACTAAATAAAATCATCAGAAACAAGTTATGTTTATTAATGGCCAGCTCCCCAGTTTGCTGTTCTGGTTGCCTGATCAATTTTACCCCCATCGTTTTAATCAATTTAACTCCTGCTGTTCTTGTTCCTAGTCTGTTTGGTATCGGTGTTCCATGCTGAGGGCATTATTTGTTATGCACATTTTGATAGGCATTTTGTTCCATCTGATCAGAATAAATTGCAGGAAATAACAATTAACACTTTTTTCTTGTTGTTATTGTTCTTCTTTCTTTCTGTTCTTTTTGCTCTTTTTCTTTTGCTTTCTCTGATGTCTCCTCAGACTTTTACCCTTTGCTTCCCCCCCTCCCCGCCTTGTTTAATTTTTATTTCTGTCTTCGTCCTTGTAAATGGAGGTTATAGTTTTTCGTGTTATGGTTTCGGTTTTAATAGATGCTGTCGTGTTGTAACGGTCACTTTTGTATGTTATATTATAGTCTGTTGAGCTATTACTACTTTTTCTATTATCACTAAACTTGTTAACACTGTTAATATTATTTGTAAATGAGTGTTTTATTTCCATATAGAATAATAACCGTTGTTATTTATATCTGAAACTTTGTATATGTAATAGATATGATATGAACTACGGCACAAAGACAGAAATACTTGATCATAGAACTAAGCCAACCACTGATTGAACTCTTAGAGAAACAGTGTCATGTTAGAACATCCTTTAGCATTGACTCTCTAGCTGATAGCTAAAGGATGTAGATAGACTACATTTGCATACAGGACAAGTCCTGATGTTTGATCATGTCATGTGGCTACTACTGTGTGTTTCCAACCTTCTTGTGATGTCTTTACCCTTATTCTTCTTTCTATAATCTGAGATCTATCTTCTTGCCAAAAACATGTCCGGATGCCTCCTCCTGATAACATAATTGATGACATTGTATACAACTACACAATTTTTCTTTCGCTTATCGACTTCTTTTGCATTCTGCCATCTACACTTGCAACTTTTTTTTTTCTTTGTAATCGTCGATTAGAGGAGTTCGGCAGTAATGAAGAGGGAAATGGGATTCAGACAGACTGGGTTGTAACTCATTGAAAATCAAGATCCCGATGACTTCATTTCAATATTTTACATCAGTGCTGGAAAAAAGTTCCTGCCGATCAGCCAGGCATCTATTTGGACATAATTATGTGTCCACTCAGTGCTTGACTGAAACGATAACAAAAAAAAACAACAGAATTTGGATTGACCTTTTGTTCTTTATAAATCCAACAGTTTAAATTATACTTTTTTCAAGGGGTTCCTAATTCTTACCAATAATATTCCCACTGGTCTCAGAAATGTTTCCGTTTGCGAGTTTATTCACTTATGTGATTTGATTACTTTCCATTATGTTCTTAACCTCAAAGCAGGTGGAAGAGGGAAACAAACCCATGTACAGTTACAGTTACATCTTTGACCACAAGAAACTTTGGTCACCCTAAAGATAAGATTCGTATATTAGACGTCATTTTAATAGAAGTTCTCATTAGAGTTAGGAGTACGTGAATTCTCCTGAAGGACTACTATATCTTCTTCAGTGGATGCTGTTTAATCTTTGGAATTCTTCATGTATTCGATATTTTGGTTCCAACCAATGATCTCCTGTAACTGCTTCGTTGTTGTTGTTGTTGTTGTTGTTGTTGTTGTTGTTGTGTTGTTGTTGTTGTTGTTGTCATTCAGGGATGTAACTGAAAGAACAAACAAAACAAAACATGTGACAGACATCCTAGGACGGAGAAGGAAATACAAATTATCTGTCTGTTTGCAAAACAGCTGTCTATCAGCTGGTGTGTCCAGGTATGTGCTGTGCATCTGTTTGGACTACCTTTACTCAAAGATATGTTCATTTGATACGTTCAGGAACATTTAAATAATATTGGGGGCAAGAACTTGGGGTCTTTATTATCGTCATACGGTAACTTTCCTTTGAAAAAATAAATGATGAATCCATTACGTCATGGCCATTTCTGATTGTCAGAGATTCCATCGATATCAACAAGCTAATTGGAAATGTGCACTATCAATACATGTGTGTGTGTGTGTCTGTGTGTGTGTGTGTGTGTGTGTGTGTGTGTTTGTGTGTGTGTGTGTGTGTGTGTTTGTGTGTGTGACAGTGTGTTTTTGTTATTGTTGATGAACTGTGACATTCCTCCCTCAATCATTTATCTCTCTATCATAAACTAACTGTTGTGCTCACTCTATATTTAAGAGACTGAAATGGACAAAAGGAATTACGGGTCAAATGGAGGAAACAAAGACTACGTCCTAAGTAGACTTAATGTCCAAAGAACAAGACATCTAAAATGAGTTGGTCTAAGCGACTTTTTTCCTCAAACTAAAAATCCCTGACTCATCATTTCTGGACAGAATTCTGTCCCGGGATGGAAACAGCGTGTTCGTGTCGCTTCAACAATGTTTTACATATCCACAATCTCGGCAAACAAGTAATGTGGCTGATAAGCTTTAATTGATAGGGTTTTCGTGAGCAGCTCGAGTATGTCAAAAGATATGATTCTTTAAGGTGATATCCTCTTTTTGATTCAAACAAATATGAGTTTAGTTTCTGGAGGAAAATAAACGTCTACATTCCATGAATTTCAATAAACCAAGAACGGCCTCTATGTCAAACCTTTCTTTATGCAGGAAGATCTGTCTTCAGGCTTCTATTCTGGCACTCGTTCCTTATTTTCTTCCACAGCTTGGGTTCCAATTCTATTATAAAGACATCATCAATATATCTAAAATTGGAAATCTTATTAGCTCTAAAGAAAAGAAACTCTTCCCCAGAGAGAAAACTGCGTCGCTGGCGACGGTCTCTTGAGATATAAAGTTTTCTATTTTTAGTGGACGTGCTTGCCTTGGGCCAGCGAGAACAAAAATTCTTATGTCGTCATGGGTAAGGGTACACCGCATGACCTCATGTTTTATCTCTGCCGTCTTCACCGTCTAGAGCTCACTGTGATGTAAGCTTATTTGATATTCCGCTAGGAATGAACTCGGTGGACAGGCTCTAACGGCATGTTGTTGGTTGTTTTACAGGAGGAAACAGTTGCAGAGCCCAGAGTTTTGAGACAGACCAACATTCAGCCAATTCAAGTGAATCTGTAATAAGGATAAGAGCGTTTCATTCAGTTTTAGGATTGCATTATGATATTGTATTGGAATGTCTTCAAACGACTGAAACTTAATTGATTGGCTATTTTAGGTGA
Organism: Peronia verruculata; assembly: GCA_038406235.1. Classification (NCBI taxonomy): domain Eukaryota; kingdom Metazoa; phylum Mollusca; class Gastropoda; order Systellommatophora; family Onchidiidae; genus Peronia; species Peronia verruculata. The sequence continues at coordinate 16,085 of JBCAUA010051333.1, forward strand.
GACAACACTTTCAGAGCACAGACTATTAAAATGAATACTTTTCAGTCAGTGTAAGTTTAAACATAGATAATTTCATATAATATGGAAATTCAATCGTGCAATGGGGCAGCATAAATAATATGTTTCTGTTGAAAAAAAAAAAAACGGCTCCTGGGCCTAAGGCGTTTAACCTTTGGCATCCACTACTAAAGGAATGTCAATAGTTCTCTCTTCACTGCGCACTCGGGATCATATACTGCTCATCGTTCATTGCCGTGGGTTCAAGGACACTTTGAGCAAATTCTACACCCTAAAGCAGTGCACTCCTGAGTTGCAAAGAAAGAAAATAGAGCAAATTTATCAATCTACTTTGCTAGAGAAGGACTTTATACCCAGGTATCCGCTTCAAACAAACCTTAGATTGGCCCTGGTAGAAAAAATACGATATTGAATTTCAAAACATTTCCAAAAATGTTTCTTTCCATCATAGATCCATCATGTGTGTCATAGTTTGTTTTTTCGTGTTAGATAAAGCCTGGCAAAAAAAAAAAAGCAACCGATCTTGGAGCAAAGAGTAAACATAACATACACAAAAACGAATTACATTTTATGCCAGCAAGGGAACATTAAGATTTTATTGATTATTGCAACATAATTGTTTAAAATGTATGTTTATACATCTGCGTATGTGTGTGATTACTGATTGTGTTGTTCTTCATAATGAATAAACTCACGTCTTTGTCGTCTTCTTGTTGTTGCTGTTATTGTTTTTGTACATTTCTTTTCCTGTAGGAATTCGTCGCTATGTGTTAAAACTTATCATGATTATGTGCATTAGGTTTTTTAACATCTTCACTCCAATGACAGGAGGCAAACATAGCAATAAATAACGTGCGAGTTAAGTCCTGCCATATAGCGACAGCTACGTTTTGTAGTGTATAGCCAACAATGTAAACCAATGTCCCAGCTTGTTTAACTGAGATAACGTCCATCAGGAGGTTGAAAGACGTATATAGAAAGTAAAAATTATTTAATCCACCTTCTTGCCACCTCCACACACACACACACACACACACACACACACACACACATACACACACACACACACACACCTCACGTGCACACACACACACACACACACACACCTCACTTTCACACTCGAATCATTTGCTCTTAACTCTCAATAACTCTCTTATAATAGAGAGCCAACTTGTGGCTCAGGTAAACATGAAGATATGGTGAACAAAAAGTGAAATATACCTGCACGTTTCAGTTTTAACCAGATGTGGCTTCCTCAGTTGTGAGTTCTTTTCGAGTACGAATGAAAAGGTCAATGTAGGACTTTGCAAACAGAAATCACCCAACAGGTTTTATCCATGGCCCTAGGGCTGTCAGAGGACCGTATATCAACTCAAAGAATCCCTCATTGCACTTTAATAAATACTTTCAACTTCATTAAATACTGGCACTTGCTTTCATGTTGCCTATTAACTATAAACTGTCGCCTCTGGAATGTAAATAGGAGATAGGATACGGTAACGCGAAAACGTAACTGTCATCAAAAAGGGAATTCCATCCAATCTATATAACACAATATATGTATAAGATATACTCTTACACGTGGACGAAAAAGATCATGGATAGCATCATGCACGACCAGACAGACTCAAGTGGAGATTCTGAAAATGAGGGTTTGGAATTAAAATATCAAAAGTGAATTTTTCCTAGCTATTTTCAAACACGTTCACCTCCTCTGTAATGAGAAAAATGGTGGCTGTGGCCAAACACATCTGCACCACCAGGAGACTGTACATAGAGATGGTGAAATTTTAACTGCGATTTTCTCAAAAAAAAAAAAAGCTCTCTTTTCCTCTAATTTGAATATCCTGAAGCTTAAAATTCCGTTATTCATGCATTTAAAAAAACACTCTCGCCCCCCCCTCCTCCTCCTCCCCGCCCACGTCTCCCATTTTCCCCTGTTTTCCAGATATGTATTGCAACTTTGTTGTCGCATCGGACCAGAGTAAAAAAAAAAAACTAAGCGGCTATCTTGACTGTAAGGAGGAAGAAAATAGAACGTTTTTTTTTTGTTTTGTTTTGTTTTTTTTTTAACGGAAGCTATAATACTGCAGTAATTTCACCCGATATTGTGAGAGTTGAAAGACTGCTAAAAGCAACCGGTCAATGAAACAGAAACATTCTCACATTGTAATTGAACCGTCTGCCAGCAGAGTTGAGGATCATTGCTCGCTTTTTTTTTTTTTCAAACATGAGATATTAAAACTGCAACAGAAAAAGACCACGAAAAGCTTTGTATCTTGCTCTCAATATAGGGAAGATGCTTAGTCATTTAATTAATTATGATAAGATTTGTTTTAATTAAACATGTTTTCATGTTTTATATGGCACGTTGAATGTTTTTTGTTGTTGTTGTTGTTTTTAATTATTTTATTTTTAATGAAAGGAAGTCATTTATACAGTTTGGCTGTTCTATTTTTTTACTGTGCAAACCACTTCATAACAAAGAGTATTAGAACACACTTTCTAAAAGGTGTGGACGGTCGAACCATTGGTAGTGCTTGGAGAGAACAGAGCCCATGGAGTGATAATTTTTCGAATCGAGTCTCTTTGATGGTGTACAGACATGGCCAGGACGGATCTGCTAAAATATTCCTTTTTTTTTTTTTCTACATGAGTCCATACAGGTAGGTCCTTGGGCTTTTCGAATACATCAGTGCATGTACCACTATCAGTCATCCCTGGCTATCACTCACTTCTAATAGCCTCCGTTCTTGTTTCCTGTGTGATGGCACGTTTGTACTAATGCTAAGCTGACTGTGAGATAAAGTGTGCTTCACATCTAAGCAAGGTGTATTATGCCCGCAGTTTTAATAATTTATTAGTATTAGGGGGCCTCTACAATGCATTTGGTGTTAAATCCATTATGGTCCTTCAGCTTTTCAAGCCACACTATATAGCGTCTATACATTTGACATAGGAACTATTACTTGATAATCATTGTTTTAAACCTCATCGACAGTCCAAGGTTAAAATCTTTTGAAATACGTCCTTAAAATTTTGGTTAAGCAGATAGTACATCATGGTCTTTGTAGAGGGTAGTTGTGAAGTAAGAGCTTTTCAAGTCTGGGGAATTACTCGCCTTATAGAATAAGGCTGGGAGAGATGCGCGTGACGCCAGAAACAAAACGTCGACAAAGAGCAACACCCAAAAGTCTTTTAAGACACAACAATGATAATGTACTTTTTCAGATTTCCTTTAAAACTTCCGTTATTAGTGAACACGTGAAAGGTTTCACTAGTAAATGATTCACGCAGTCAATCCATTCAGTGCATCGCTGTAATCTACCTTGTACGTTTTTCCCACAAGAGGCGTCATGGATAACTAATCGGATACACAAGCTTTATAACTGATCTATTAGTAAGCTTCTCGACTGTAGTAAATTCGTACGTTTTGATGCTTGAGCGATAATCATTATCTCTATCGCCCTCTTTGAGAAAATAATGAAGAAAACATGTCTTTATGAAGAAAACATGTCTTTATGCATTTTTATTTGGGCTGTATTGTAAATAGTTGTTTCTTTACAAAAAAGCAATTGATTTTTTTAGCGCTTATGGACGTACATGGGTCATCAGCACCAATAGTCTATTCATAAAATAATTAGCGGGCCAGTTTTTCAACATGAGATTTCTGGCATTATATTATTATTCTTCCACCCCTCTGGGATATTGACAAGCTGGTCGAACACCATTACACTCAGTGCTTTGTCTTAAAAATGTCTCAGGCCAGGGACTGAACTACGGGCATCCAGGAAGGTTGAAAAGGGAAAGAAAAAACCGCGAGCACCAACCACGAGATGGATCGGCTGGAATTAAGTCCCTAGGGTCAAGCAGGGCCCTTTCCCTCTTTCGTCTTAAAGTGGCACCATTAGGCCATCCTGTTTTCTGTCTGTCTCTCGGACAGACTAACCGGAGGGCAAGAAAATGACCAGACAATCTCTGGTAGACTATCGTCTCCAATGTTGTACAAACATTGTCTCTTTTTCTCTTTCATTTTCTGTCACTCTCTGTCTATCTATTCATCCACCCATCTATCTCTCATCCCACATATCTATCTATCTATCTATCTATCTATCTATCTATCTATCTATCTATCTATCTATCTATCTATCTATCGATCTATCTTTCTATCTATCTATTTATCTATCTATCTATCTATATCTACATATCTGTCAATCGATCTATCTGTTTGTCAGTATGTCTTTAGATCTGCCGTTCTGTCTGTCTGTCTATGTCTATTTCGTTGACTGCTTCATGCTGAGCTCTACCTTTCTATCTATCTGTGTTTCTGTCTACTCACCAACTCTGTCTTCTACAATATACTACTATATGTGAAAAACCCATATAGACATATATACCCAGAATCATACAGGCTGTCCAGATTCTCGTGTATTTCTATTTTATTGCCTTTTTAATCTCTTCATTAATCAGCCTGCCTACCTAGAACTTATTGTTATCAGCAATGCACGGTCTCAGTTTCTTGGCGTAGATGTAAAATCAATATATTATATCCATATGGATATATATATGACACAGTGACACAGACTTTACATATGAATTCATCCCAGTCTGTTTACATGTGTAAAATCAATAACAATAAGCCATTTTGACCGTCTCCCAAAAACTTCCCTTTGCCCAGTGTGTGGTATAGCACAAGCATTGGAAAGGGGGAAAAACGCGCTGTTGTTTTTTGGGGGGATCGCGGAGGGGGTTTTATGTGAAGCACATTTAACAGAAAATTCTGAAAGATTCACCATATGATGGACCTGTTTTTTGTCTTATTCTGATATTTTTTTTCTTTACAAATTTTTCGTATCATGAGTTTCAAACAACAAGAAAAAAGGCGATTTGTTCCTTCTTTGCAATTCTTGTCAATACCTCTCGGCAAAGGGAGGCGACTTACCTCCCTGAAAAAAAAAGGAAAGTTTTAGGATCACAATCTAAGATCATGGATTTGCTTTTCCTAGGTTTCCTAGGCACCATACATCTTCTGATAGGAAAAAGAATACTATTTGTAAAACAAATACCCATTCTTGCCGGAAGGATTTACTTTCTGGTCCAAAATAACCCCAACGCCACACCACCTATATAGAAAGGTTGTTGTTTTTTCTGCTTTGCTTCCCTAACGCTTTTTTGTTTTGATTGCTGACACAATAAACATCAGAATTTCCTCATTTTCTCCATGGCATGTAATTCAGTAACATGTGTCCAATTGTTATATTTTTGTTTCTTCCTTTCAAAGAAAATGGCATATTGGTCCTACAGTCTGACATTCCACAACAAGTAATTTCTGAGAAACATTCTATCAAATGTAATTACCCCCCCCCCCAAAAAAAAAAACGCATTGTTTGTTGTGTGTTTGTGTTTGCTTTGCTTTTAGCAGTATAAAAGATGGGGGGGGGGGGGGAATCCTTTTTTTTTTTCTGTGTGTATTGACATATTTTTTGTTGCCAGCCTCCAACCTACAAGGAGGCCCCAGTTCTGGGGAAATTTTATTGACATCTCCAACCTCAAGGAAGATTTCTTGGATACAAAAATTGTTGTCTGTCATCAACGACAAGTTTGTGATTGAGCCACAGAAAACCAGGGGAAATATAGCGGGCTTTTTTTTTTATGTCTCTATTTTACAGGTTAATTTTATTGGATCAGAAATGGTTGCCAGCCCTCAATTTTAAAATTAAAGAAATAGATTTTAGCAGTTATACCTAAGGTGTACTTATTACCAGACATGAGAGGGTATAATAAGCACGGTTGGTTGAAAAAGGGATGATTTAGAGAAGAGGCCAAAACATGTGGTGTGAATATCATTATTGTTGGACTTTGATTGTCCGACAAAAGAGGCTTCGCTTGAGCATTTCTCTGGTCGAAAGAATTTTGAAATACGTGTTTTTTTTCATAATTGGGAGTATGAATACCCGATCTATCTTTCTGTTTTTCCCGTCTGCATCACTTATCATAAAATTTGGTGTTTGAATACAGAGAGAAGGTTCTGTCTTTTGTTTTTCTTTAAAGTCAAAAGGATTTTTTTTTTTAAATCTGTTTTGGTTTCGGCGAACTTTGAGGTTTTGGAGTCACTTTTCAAAAATCCCGAGACAATTGTTACACAAATTAAAAAGATGATGGATCAAAACAACACAATAACTAGAAAACAACAATAACAAAAGTAATTTATCAAAAGATTTTGTCTTTCGAAAAAGTGATAAATTGAACTGAAAAATGTATACACTAAAGTTAAGGCAAATTCATTTTAAAAAATGGACATCCGATTTACAGCAAACGTACGGAGAAAATCCACATATGACAGCCATTCATCTAGCAACCAAGAGAAACATTTCCCCTCAAATATTTCCACATGACGTCCTGAAGACTCCTCCCCCCCCCCCCCCTGAAATACTAAGGAACGCTTCTCGTCAAATTTTACTTTTTCACCACAAGCTTTATATTGATCTTTCTTTAAAAGCAATTTCTACAGCGGTACAGCGACAGAACTCAGTGATAACCAGGCCTGAGATCGGACATGATGACCTGCCGAGATGGCCCCTCTCCGAATAAACATGAGATGCATAAATGCCGAATTTGCTGCAACGAAATGGAATTCGCCTGTTATCAGCTATTTCTGAATCTGAAGTAGGTTAAAACTATTTCTCACTTTCACAGTTGCTGGTCATCCGAACAGAATAGGTTGGCAGACTTTCCCCAATGTCTTATAAAAATGGGATAAAATAATAATCTCGTTCATATCTTTCTACGTACGTTAACTTTCGCTGTTGATCGATATTCGCTTACACCCGCAGGTAATCACACTCCAGTGTGAGATAACAATGAATAATAAAAGTAAACTGTTGGGCACGATGATGTAACTCCATACTTGATATAGGATATCTACAGGCCAAGTGGATGCAAATATTGTCATAAAATGAAGAATCTCTTGTGGGCAGTTTAATGCGATATGTCTGTTGCTTTTGACTTGCCCATGAATAACGGATCATTGGTATTATTGTACCAACGACCTTTACTGTCATCGCTCTTGTTCCACCAGTATGGTACGTATGTATGTACGTATGTGTATGTATGTATGTATGTATGTACGTGTGTGTATGTATGTATGTATGTATGTATGTATGTATGTATGTATGTATGTATGTATGTATCTATGTACGTACGTATGTATGCATGTGTGTGTATGAATGAAGTAAAGTGAAAGAGACGAAATCTATCCACAAGGGTATAATTATTACCTTATCATGTAGCAAATAAGTGTACCAATGTCACATTGAAGACCAAGGAAAGCCCTCTTGGGGGGTTCGGAGGAGATGGCTTCAGGACTTTATTTTGTTGTTGTTGTTGTTGTCGTTGTCTTTTTCCAGAAAGTAGATGCTTTTCTGTAAAGTTGACGTCAACCGAGTCTTTCTTTTGTAATTGAGAATCCATCAGAACTGATATATGGAAGGCGAAGTCACTCAAATGTCATAATGTCATCATAATCTTTATAACACTGTGTCCTGCCCATTTACTGTCTCTGCTCGGTCGCCTCACGCCAGTGGCTGTTATCCTCAAGAAACAATGCATTGCCTTCTGATTTTTACAATTCAATAGTTCACTACCACCGATATTCTAGCAATGGTTTTCACCTCAATTTTGTATTGATCTTTCTTTAAAAGCAATTTCTACAGCGGTACAGCGACAGAACTCAGTGATAACCAGGCTTGAGATCGGACATGATGACCTGCCGAGATAGCCCCTCTCCGAATAAACATGAGATGCATAAATGCCGAATTTGTACAATTTGGTCATATCTCCTCTCTAAATATGTCTGTGTTGCAACGATATGGAATTCGTCTGTTATCAGCTATTTCTGAAGTAGGTTAAAACCTTTTCTCACTTTCACAGTTGCTGATCATAACGTAAGTTTTTCAGGAGGGGGGGGGGGGGCGGGATTCAGGAAGTCATTTTGGAAAAAGTCGCTCATAGTTGCGAGAACAGTGGCTGTCATTCATGATTAATGTTATGATAGGTGATGCAGAGGTGAAAAGAAGAAAGGAAGATCAGGTATTCATACTGTAAAGTTTGAGAAAAACCTCTTTGAAATCCTTTGAGGAGAGAAATGCTCAAATAAAGCCTCTTTTGTCGGACTCGCATACTCCAAACACGATGACGTTCACATTGTATAGTCCTGTCCATGATTTTCAGGACATTTTTTTAAAATCCATTTTTGCTCCCTTACCACTATCAAATACGGCTGCCACCAGAGAGTAGATTTAGAGGTTTGTAAGGCTGTGTGTGACTGCCCTATCTTTGGTAAAAAGTAAACGTGTTTTGCCAAACTGTGCTCGACAACAGCAGAAATAGGATCCATCTTGAACACATTGAGCCTCATCAGGCTGTTAGAACTTCATTTCAGTGGACTTGGTAAAAATTGTCGCTGATTTTCGGTGTGGCCAGCATCTCCAATGTTCAACCAGTGTTCATCTCCGGCACTGGAGCTCCTGATATTGGTGGTGGAGATCACTGTTAAGGGGGGGGGGGGGGGAGGAACGCGTCCAGGAGATGATTTTTTTTATTACTAGAGTTAGGTTATTTTAACCTTCTTCATCGTATTCAGCATTTTCAAATTAGAGGAAAACACTTTTTCATACGGTTGCCATGGCAGCGCCGCCATCTTGGATTTTGGCGTCACTAAATTGACGGATTTTAAAATCTATCTCCTCCGCCAGGTTTCAACGAAACTTGATAACACATGGTAAATATATTGTATGATAGAATGTCTAAAAAGTCAAATATTTTCATAATGTTCCATGCAATACAAAGTTTTCTATACATTTTTGAAAATGCCATTTGGCGAAAATTCAAATTTTGCCATTTTTTTCAAAATAAAACCCAATTTTCTCTAAAACCTACCGACCGAATTAACGCGCATGTGTAACCTTTTGGGTCTTGTGGTGGCAATGATGCATACAAAATTTGGTTTCAATCGATTAAGAAACAAAAAAGGAGATAGAAAAAATGTGTCAAAAAACCGGGTTTTGAGAAAAAGGCGTTAAAAGTTTTTTTTCAGCGAACGATTGACATGAACAGTTTTCTGTTAAGCTTTCAGGTTCGGAACAGCCTTCTTTTTACATACCAGCCCTCTTTGCATGTTTTCTGGGTCTCTTGTTGCCGTTTTTTAACCCCCAGGGCGTATCTTTTATCGAATTAGCTTCCTGCCCCCCATCTTTATAAGAGCCACTTTCGGGTTCTTGAGGGTCTCTGTGTGCCCCCTATATCATTTTTAGCACAAACCAAGAGTGTTTTGATCTTTACTATGACATAGCCGACAACTGAGCTATTAGTAGCAAAAAGAAAGCAACATTGTGCCATTTATAGGACGAGAAAAGTCATTTTAGAACTCTTGCATTGATAATTTTCATGATCAGCAGTTTTTCTCGCCTCATAGTGGTCATCCAGTGTCCATCCCTGGCACTGGAACTCATGATATTGCTAG
>JBCAUA010051334.1:0-11616 GCA_038406235.1 Peronia verruculata
CTATCTATCTATCTATCTATCTATCTATCTATCTATCTATCTATCTATCTATCTATCTATCTATCTATCTAACTGTCACATCGTCTGAATTTTCCTTGTTTAATTCATCTCTTAAGTCTTCGGCTTTCACAGTAGTTTTTTTTTTTTTTTTAAAGACCATTTCCTTAAATATCCTTTCATCAGATCAGCCTGGCACGTTCAGATATTGACCACGAGATTTCATTAGCAATATTGTTATTTGAGTTTTGGATATTTCATCAAATCACGAATATTATTACGAGTGAAAATACGAGAAAATCCAACGATCTTTTGGCATGAAAATTGGTAAGGCCCACGGTCCCTATATACTGAGTTCATATATTTTTCCTTCTTTTCTCTCTATATTTTTCTCTTTCTCTCTCTCTCTCTCTCTCTCTCTCTCTCTCTCTCTCTCTCTCTCCTGTCACCTTTCTGTTTCTACTTCTCGCTCTCTTTGTGTTCTTTTCTCTCTTTCTCTCCCTCTTTTTTCTCTCTAAATGGCTATATCTTTTGTCTCTCTTTTTCTTCAACCTTTCTCCTGTGTCTGAATTTTCTTTCTTTCTCTCTCCTCTCTCTCTCTCTCTCTCTCTTCTCGCCTCTCTTCCTCTGTTCTCTTTCTCTCGTTATTTACGTTTCCTATTTTGTTCTCTCTCTCTCTCTCTTTCTCTTGCTCTATCTCTCTAGCTCTACTGTTTTATTTCTTCTCGATCTTTTCTTCCTTCTGTTTCTCCTCTTTCTACTATTCTATCTTATCCTTTTCTCCCCATCCTTTCTGTCTACATTCACTGTTTGCTTTGCTGTTTTTCTCTCACTTCTTTTCATTTTTCATCCCCCTCTTTTTTTTTTTTCTGCCGGCTTCTTGTTCGTCTTCGTTCTTTCTTTCCTCAACTTTTATTCTCCTGTTTTTGTTCTCTCTATTCGTACTTCTTTCTTTCTGTTCGTTGTCTTTTTATCTCTCTTTCTTCTGCACCCCCCCCCCCAATCCACCCACCCCTCATCTAACAGTTTTCTCTCTCTCTCTCTCTCTCTCTCTCTCTCCCTTTCTCTGTCATGATTTTGTGCTTGTGCTGTTGCCAATTTTAGCTGAGAAAATTTTGTGGGTAGAAATTTGGAATTTGGAAATTTTCCCCCCACAGCGGCACTCAGTCTACTCTTCCATCGATTTTGAAATGCTAAGGGTTCTTTAACGTGCGTAACGTACACACGGGACCTCCAAAGTATATTCGCCCTTATCCGAGAAGGCTAGACGTCGGGCTTCTCTACACACAGGAAGCCAGGAGACCGTTGAGTCACTGAAAGAATGCTGGTTTTAGATCTTCGTGTCTTGTCATCCCTCGATACAAAACCCGCGAGTCGATCCCGGCCTGTTTTCTCCATGAGCAGACGCAATACTCACCGAGCCACTGCGTCTCCTCCGCGTTCTCTTCAGTAATCTTTAACTTCCAAGGATTTTTAACGTGCATGCCGGACCTCTGGTCAAATAATTTATTATAAATAAAAGGGAACATTTCTTCTTTCTATTGTAATAAATTTCAATCCTTTGAATGACTAGAAATAAAGCATTTTTTTTCCGTCTTCTTTTTTTTTTTTTTTTCATATATATTGTTTGTCCAACTCCCTTTTGTCTGGCAAAGGAAAGTAATGTCATCAGTTATGTTAGTGATAATGATCACTCATTACTGGCCATGGCGCTGAGAAACAGAATATGGAGACTCCAGTGGAAACCAGACAAGTCATATTTTTGTAAAAAATGAGTTATTGCCCCGACATTATAAAGCCCAGCGCTAAGATTTGTTAACTAGAACAATAATTCGGAGAAAAAAAAAAACAAGTTCCGCTAAAAAGAGAGTTTTTAAAATGGCATACAGTTGAAAACTATGCACTTCTAAACTTTAATTTATATTTTTCCCACTTTGTAGAAAATGTGACATATCTGGTTTTTCCACTGGAGTCTTCCTCTTCATAACATGAATGAATGAGCCTCTTCGCGTGGCCCCTCTGATTTGTCCTATTCTTTCTTTCTTTCTTTCTTTCTTTCTTTCTTTCTTTTTATATTTTGCTTCATGATTTTCTCACCTCTACCATAAACAGCGTTTTCTCTGGAATTTTAACCCTAAAAGTGTCAAGGGATCAATCTGTTCAAAGATTTGCTCATTATTTAATAGTGTTGCTTTCTTCGGCGTAAAATACCAATATATCATCAAATAAACACACTGACATACACTTTTCACTTCTGTCACAGAGTATGTAATTTCCACATAATGCTCTCAAGACAGAAAAAAATTCGAAAGACAAACAATATATGTGTTGGAAAAAAGTAACCTTGATCTTTGTATAGGAAATACAGCTATTTTTATTCAATAATCTTTTTTTAGACAAATGACACACACGCTATTTCTTAAACCTAATACATCAAAAACAAAGCATCAATAATGTCATTCAGATATCTATGATAATTTTTGCATGTTTTATCAAGGCCAGTAACCTGTGCATTGTTCAGTCTTGAAAGATACACGCTAATTACTTAGTGTACTTTGGCCACTGTATTTTGCCATAGATTTATTACAATATGCCAATTAGATAAGGGCATTTCTTCTCATTGTTACAAACCTAATGTTCTGAGAGTACAATGGCAGAAATAGACTTACTGCAGTACGTCAGTACAGGTAATTCTTCTCACCATTACAAACCTAATAGTAAATCACAGCAATGGCAGGGATAATATTATGTAATTTGTCATATAGAGAAGTCCTTTCATCACTATAGACCTAATGTTAAAACAGAGCAATTAGAGAAACAATGGCAGAAATAGTCATATGTAATCTGTAAATTAGAGACAATTGTTTCCATTATTATCAACCTAATGTTAAAACAGAAGAATCACAGAAATATACTTATTGTAATTTGTCAAATAGACACAATGCTTCTTATCACTACCAAACTATTACTACTCACTGAAAAAAAGGGTATAATAGCAGGCACAAACAAGTTAAGTTACTTTATTTTTTAAAGATAATTTTTTTTTTTTTTTTGGTCATCATGACCATAATCATGTTACTAATCTTCATCTCTTCATAAAAATATCCTAAACTGAAGACAGACTATCTACTGGCGATTAACTTAATACATTAAGAGAAACATAAAGACATCTGTAAAACTTGATATGTTAAAATTGAATTAAGTGATGGTGGTCATTCATCTTCATCACACTTATCATGTGGTAACAAAATCACAATTTAAAATGGTGATGATCAACTTACTACAAACCAAACAAACAAAAATAACAATATTTATAAATTATGTGATTCCATTTGACTGCTGAAAATCAAAACCTGTTACATTTGAAATCTACAAAAATTGTGCTATTCCATTAACATAAAAAAAAAAAAAAAAATGTAAATCTTCTCCTACTCATTGAGCCCTTAATTAATTTTTTTTTTTTTAGGTGCAGCAATGCCCTATTTACAATTTATATTTTTTTCTTTGGTGCCCTGATAAAGACTCACCCAGGTTATAAACTTTGGCTGTAAATTAGTTTTATTCAATTTACAGCTGTCAATATTTATTTTTATTACTTCTTAAAATACATTAAGTTATTACTGATTGACTGCCCATGTTTAATTTTAAGAGATTTCGATAGAATAATGATAATGAAGAAGTTGCCCCGATATAGTACCATAAGGGTTTCAGAATTTGGCCTGTCGCATCACTTTGTTCAGTCTTTAACTTATTGAGCTGTAGCCTGCAGATTATTGTTTGTTTCTTTCACTACAGTATAACATATTAGTAATAAATAACAGTTCATCTTAAATTTTGAGAAATGTAGAGATTTATGTATTAACCTCCATTTCTACAGATTTTTTAAAGTATGATTTAAGCTGGTGCTGAAGGTTCACCCTCTGTTCCTTAAACTTGCAATATCTCTAGTTAAAGTAAGGCAAGCTCAAAACTTGAATATGCCATATGAAAAATGTATGAATTAATGGTTAACATGATAATAAGTCAAGCTGGTAAAAATTCAACATAAGACTCATTTTCATTTTACAAAAAATATCTTAAAATTAAGACGACTATCCACCAGCAGCTAATCAAATACATCAAAAAAGTGGAAAAACAATATGAAGAATTTTGAATTGAGTCTATAAAGAAACTAATATCGCTAGCCAAATTTTCGAGCCCCCTTGGCTCTTTGTTGGGGTAATATGACTCATTTTCATTTTGACTGGTTGTGAGACATGAAATGCTGAATATGTTTTTATTTCAAGTACATGGTGCCTCATTTAGAAGTGACCTATCCATCTATCAAATATCTCATACGCTATGTTGTCCTTTTGTTGTTAAACTTTGAGTCTGTGAACAAATACTTTAAAGGATACAATATTGGTCTTCTTGCATGATCATTATGGATGAGTCCTAAGTATATAACAAGCAAAGAAAGCTGACTTCATGCTCGAAATATTCAAAGTATAGGTGATATTTGAAGCATCAAAAACTGACTAAGCTTTACATTGAAAAAGTGTCTGAATTATCAAAAGTCTCATAGATATAGCTTGTTTGGATTTTCAGGCATTGCAAACCAGGCATTTTAGAACATTCAAAGACAGAACAGTGTTCATGGCATCACAAAATTGTCAAATGAACAAAACCATTCCTAGATAGTATGGATATTCAAATGCTGAACTGACTGACTGAATTCTCAAAAGAGTCAAAGATTTGTAATCACCAGTTTGGTTGTTTTGTTGGTTCTAGCATTCTGTTTTCTTTAACTTCTTCAAGTGGCTGCGATACAACTGACATGCCAGTTTGATGCACTTTGGTCTCCAGCTAACCTACCTTTTGAATAAATATCATAATTATATACTTTTACTGATTTAGAGGTATACTTAAATCTTGTGGCAAGTCCTGTAGGATGTAGAAAAAAAAAAAACAAAAGAAATGAAGAAAACTAACATGTCAGGAGACACTGAACGAATTTCATTCCTTTGTGAAAAAGCTAAAAATAAAACAATAGTTTGGTTTGTGCAAATCAGGAGCCAAACAAAGATATTTCATAGAATTTAAAAAGGAAGCACAAATTGACATAAAAATAATATATAATATTAATGTTTGAGGAAACAAATATTTATCTGTTGTTGTGAAAAGAAAGCAATTAAATAAGAATGACAATCTGGCATGCAAAATATGCTATATTAGTTTGTACATCATTTCATGGTATTATTTGCAACTTGGGGACATTATAAATAATAAAACATAAATATTACACATTATCAAGGCATCAGTATTTTAAAGAAGTTGCATGACCACATTTACTCATAATGGCTGTCATTTTAATGGAATGGATTGACAGATTGCATGAAATGCCTACAGAAACACACGCAATCAATGGGAATATAAAAGAGAATGGAACAATCACTTGAAAATTCCATAACATATTAAAATGCAGCACAGAATGCAACATCAATGACATAGCTACATACCACTATGTAAGAAATTACAATCCTGATAAAATCTAGTAATACTGAAGTATTTAAAATGTCACAATTGATCTGGAAGGAAAAATGATGTATTTATGTACAGGTACTCAAAAAGGCTGGGAAGCAAAAGTTAAAGTAAATGTAGCCTACATTTCTATTTGGTTTTGTTGATGTTCAGTCCTGAGAAGACACACAATAAATAACCTATGTTACCTATGACTAGAATGTTATAGTGCAGTTACACACGTTTAGGTTAATCTTCTAGTTTAGATCTACATCATAACCTTTCATGCATCATCCCAATTACTGATGAATAAGAAAATTACTGAATTTTTTTTTTTATTGCTTATAATTTAGTTTAAAAATAATAATAATTATAATAATAAAAATCTGAAAAAACAATTTCAATTTGTTAAAGTACTAAGTCTGTAACAATCATTTGTGATCACCTCTTTCCCTTCCTTTCTTTATTTGATGGTCCTTAGGAACTCCACAATGTTGAAGATTTTTTCTTTTGTACACAGCAATACCCTATTTACATTTTTATATCATGTTTACTTTGTTGCCCTGAAGAAGGACCAAGTTGGTCCGAAAATTTGGCGATTTAACATCAAGAAGTTATTTATAAGTGTTATTTGCTTTTTTCAAAATTTTTTTTCTAAATTGTTGTGTTAGTTGCTGGTTGGACAGTCTTTCTCTATTTTATAAAATGTTATGTCAAGCTATGGTGGGGTATTTAGTTTTCAGCATATGTATTGAAATATTCGATTGAGTATCATGTTTTTCCTTAAAGATAAAAATAAAATAATATGTCGTTATGACAAATTGAAAATGATGGAAGTTGCTTATAAAATCTGGCCAACATCAACAACCAGAACAAGAGCAAAAACGAAAACTGCTTCACAGACGGAAGAATGGGAACTTAATTGGTATTATCATGAAATCATCTGCATTCTGTCTCTGAGCATTCCTCGATCGCTGAACCTGATCAACACCACAGACTAGTATTTATTAGACTGTGATCAACACTCAATTTAAGATCGGCTCAGGCTGGAGATAACGATGTTTGTCAACCACAGTGAGAATACAATTGCATGTCTTTGGATCCGTGGATACCTCGGTAATCAGGAAAGTTTACGATATGTGGGCTGGATATGTGTGAGGAGGATAGAAGAATGTGGGAGTGGGTGGAAGAGGGATAAGGAGAGAGAGAAGGACGAAACACTATATTGCTATGAAGGAGTTTGGTCTATGTATCAAAGTCATATGCAAAGTGAGAGGTTGGGAGAAAAAGAGAGAAAGAGAGAACAAGAAAGATAGAGAGATAGAGAAAGAGGGGGACAGGAAATAGTTAGAGAGATAGAAAAGAATGGATAAAAAGATGGGAAAAAAGGAAACACTGAGAAAGCATAAACACGGGAAAGAGGAGAGAGAGAGAGAGAGAGAGAGAGAGAAAGAGAGAGAGAGAAAGAGACAGAAAGGCAGACCGACGGAAATACAGAAAAACAGAGAGAGAGAGAGAGAGAGAGAGGGAGAGAGAGAGAAAGAGAGAGAGAGAGAGAAAGGACCATAGATGAAAAGGAGAAAATTGATTATTTTATGGGCTGTAAAGGCATGATGGAAGCCTGAGACACGGAAGAAAACAAGGTGATATGAATTACAGAGTATTGTTTTTAATATATTACATTATAAGTAAATCTATATATTTATTTATTATATTTTCTTACGTAGCGTCAATTCCTTTTTCTCTTAAATACAGGTATATTTGTTGACTTTGTTTATTCTTATTCCCCGTTGTTATTCCACATTTATGTTTGTTTCATCAGATTTTCTCTTGCAATTCCCTATTAATCTGTCATACCAAGTATAAGATATGGCTGTGGGGTGACATAAGAGAACAGACAAGTAAAGAATCTAAGAGATCTCTCTCTCTCTGTCACCTCTCGTCTCTCTTTCTCTTGCAATGTAGACCTCAGTCACATAAAACTTCTCTCTACTCGCAATCACTAATGACGTCTGATCGGTCAATATTTTCTAACTCTACCAGAGACTCGTTTCCCGAAATTCCACGCCATAGGGTGAGGCTAAGTCAGTCAATAGGGGATACACCAAATTGCCTTATTATTCCATTAGCTCGAGAAGACGCCCTGTGCACTTAGGCATCCCCCGTAACGTTACCACCAGTAATACACTGCCGGAGAGTATAACTATGTTAGTACTGCCCAGTAAGACACCTGTGAAGTGCACGAGTAAACTCTATTTACTAAAGAAGGAACAGATTTTAGTGGGTAAGAGAATGTGTACAAACACATAGGCAGCCGAGTCTGGCCAGAAGGTTTTACAATAATTCCCTGATGATTTCTTGAAAAAAAAAAAAAAAGGAAATGTGAAAAGCAACATTAACGTGTCTCAGTGCATCACACTGCTACATGATGATAAAGTCTTCCTCATTTGTCGGCAGTTGCAAATGAAGGCACTTTAAAAGAAGTAAAGAAAAGTATTGGGAGTTTTACTATCATGTTTGTACTGTTTAAAATTCAGTACAGGTTTAAAAGCTTATCTAAAACAAATGTAATGCCACTGATAAAACTAAAACTAAAAAAAATGTGACACTGATGCTTCAAGGTTCAAAGTTTAAACATTAAAAAGCTCAAGTCTAAGAATTATAGGATTGTATAAGACTACATCAAAAGTTTTCTGCTCAAGTTCTTCAATTATTTCATACGATCGCATTCATATTACTGTCTATAGTGTCTTCAATGTAATCTACAAAAGAGTCTACTTCGACATGTGGCCTACATTAAAGGATTTTGAATCAGACACTTTTATCTCTTCCGACAAAATTCTGTCCATATAATTTTGGCATGCAATCCCGCTGACTGCCTTATCTTTGATTTTTCTTTGATTGAATTTCCCTTTCTATCTGGAGCAGCGCAAAGTCTTTGACAACCATTAAGAAGAAAAGAACTTGAATCCCCGGGAGTGTTTTCTAATCCACGAGGGCATTATCTGAGGAAGATGATAATCCTATCGATAACCGTTACGCTGAATTCCGGTTGCATACTTTTGATTTGGTCTTTTTATAAAAGAATTCAGAATAAGCTCTGGCTTTGTAACTATAATCTATTAATTATGAATGCGAGTTCGGTATGCTCCATGGATATGTACAATTCTGAAAGCTCAACATCAATAACAACAATGGCAGAAGCGACAACGACACCAACAATAACTATATCAACAATGGCAGTAACCATAACAACTGCAATAACAATAACAAAAAGAGCGTAAACAGCAATGACAGAAACACCAGTAATACTGAAAACAACCAAAATATTAAGTGATTTTCATCCGGCAACATATAGGATGCTGTCTCCAAGTAATATGTTATAGAGAGCGATGGATAAAGCTTTTTATTCTGCTGCCACTACCTCAGATCACCAGCGGAGAAGACCATTCAGTCTCACAATCGTTTATGGATTTGTATGTGCTGGTTTCTATTCTTGTTCATTTATCTAAAGCCGCTCTGATGTTAAACTAGTTTGGAGTCCGTAAGAGGATTAGTTAAATATAAAAGTAAAATTATTATTTTCTCCCATAGATTTCACACGTTCATTTAGAATAAATTGTAGCAATGACTTTCATAAATGTCATAGCACAGATGTGTAATATCCGTAAAAATGTTAAACCCAAAATGTAATGGGTTATCCGTGTTAGATTCACTTTTCTGCTTATTGAAAAGTATCACATGCAAACCCACAACACGTTTTAGTTTCTTGTCTGTCTATGGAGTTTGGTTCTGCCGTTAAAGATTCCAGCCATAACTGGGTAATATACCTGGGCAAAACAGTGGGCTCAGGGTGCTCTTCTAACAATCTTCCTGGCAAAACGACAATTCACAGGACGATCTGTAATACTTAAACCCTTAGAGTATTCCACCACCTCTGATGCTGAATTTATGCCATTTATATTTTCAACGCCTGCACCAACGACCTGCCTCTCAGAAATGTAAAGCGTTCTCACGAATATTCAGTGTGAAGTTACTATTGGATGATCTTAAAGTTGTGGGTGTCAGTAAATTACTCGTCCCTCCCAGGAAGCCTGTATAAATTATGAGTAAACGGCGTGAATTGCCCGATTTGGTCCTTAAGTGGTTAATGATGATATACATGGTGATATAGGCCTACATTTGTCAGACAAATTGTGCATAAACTTCATATTGTTCATTGTAACAACATCAGTCTATTGACATGGTTAAAGATTTTCACACATAATGGAGATTTGCTTTACTTCAGGAATATAGAGCCTTCTATTTTTTTTTGGTTTGCTCATAACAGTTACTTTGAATTCTCACTTTCTAATAAAGCAGTCTAAGGTAGTTAAAATTATACTTTCTTTCAATCGTACTGTTATTTTTGACAGAAGCATATTCCAAGAATGTTACTAGATGATTACCAAATAAAAAAAAAAAAAATCTAATGACTCTTTTTAATCAACAAGATAAATTTATTGTTTTCCATTTAAAAAATCAATAAATTTGAAAAGTAATGCACTCTCTTGAGGACAGTTTCACATTTAAGACAATTAAATGCTTCTTATTATCTCAAACTACGATCTCCTCCTCTGTTGACATACCCGATGTGCCAGTAACATAACTGCGCAATCAGTGTCTGCAACCAACGTGAAAATAAAGATTTTTTTGTACACTAGACATGCATGTCATCTGTGCAGTGAGCCTTTCAGTGTTAAACTGATGACTGCAAACAAACGGATTCGAGTATTTTTTCTTGTTATGTTTGTTTTTTTACTCGCAGATACCCTTGATGTTCAGGATACATGAGACAGTAATGGTGCAAAACCTAGAACCCTGGAAGACAACATACTTCAAATACGAAACAAAAACACCCCCCCCCCCTTTCAGACAAATATATGTTTACTGCAGTCCAAGAGCTTTTTGTTTAATTTTCTGGTAGGATACGTTGAGAACTGTGATTTACGAGAGAAAAGCATCCTGTTAGCTTGATATTCCTAGTTATGATCACTTTGTTCAGCAATGATAAGATTTTGATAAAGATGATAGTACCACTAATAATATGAATAAAAATTATGGTTTGTAAAAGCAAGTTATGAAATGTTTCAGCAAAATGGCTTTCAGTGATATGCTGTCGGGATATGTCCCCTACAAAAGCAAAGGACCCAAGGCTATTTTGCGTATTTTCCAGAGGATGTCTCTCTCGCTACTTCCAATTTCAGGATATCTTGCCCTGGAATGAGCATATTATTAGAGTGGCGTGTTTTTCTTTTACCGATTTCAGTGAAGGACGTACAGAATATGACCCTCCCGCACTCCACCGTCAAGGATTTGACAAAACTATTTTCAGGTATTTTGGCAGCGTTCTTAACTTACATTGGCAAATGTAGCAACCAAACGGTTCGCCTCGTTTAAAGAAAACACAGAAACGTTCTCGTTTTAGCGAGGAGTATTAAAACTTGGCTATGTCAGGGAATTAACCGATTTACTATTAAACAGATTACCTAATAATGGCATAACGTAAAGACATTTTTCACCTTCTGTCACATATCTAGATCTATAACTTTTAGAACTATAAGTACCTCTATTGTGTAAATGTTAAGGATAGATAGCTGTAGAGTTGGGGGTTGGGTAGCTAAGACTTGAATCAGTGGTTTATATTCTAATTGCTCATCGCTTTGAGCGGTTGCTGGACGTGAATGAGTTAAGAGGCGGAGCTATTCTTGTTGTCCCAGAGAAGGATTTGTGAAGGTAATTTCAGCCACCTATAGGTTTTGCACTCACCACACTGCCAGAAATTATCGTGCTCAATGTCTTTGGTATGCGCAATTTGTCGCACATGTTTGTGTTTACAAAACGGGTTTTCGACGCAGAGGCTGAGCTTAGCGTATAGCAATGAAGGAAAACAAATATTGATATGTATGTACTCGACGGCTTAAACCCACGACGTGCCAATCAATACTAGATCTTTGTGATGTCTCAAAATGATAATGCTGGCTGTTTTGTGTACGTACCAGCCGTATTCTATCTATCTATCTATCTATCTATCTATCTATCTATCTATCTATCTATCTATCTATCTATCTATCTATCTAT
>JBCAUA010051345.1:0-11615 GCA_038406235.1 Peronia verruculata
ATTTTTGTGGCCCTCGGGATCCACTATTTATCATATTTTGGCCCCATTCTTGTCTTGAGTTTGAGACCCCTGGTTTAGAGCTATAGATTTTCGCTCTTCCGCTCCTTCGGCATATGTCATCTTTTGATTTTGCTTATCACGTGTTTCCCACCTTAACCTGTACTTCTTTACCTTAACCCTATGTTTCCAGGAGACTATAGAACTGCTGTGGGAGATAAACCTTTTAGTGAGATATTTACGTGATAAATTAGTGATACAGATTTGATCTAATAACTCTCCCTATCTTCATGGCGAGCCAGCAATGAAACGGGATCGTAAACGGAAGTGAAATAACCGGAAGTAGGCAGTACCGGCGTGAACATGAATAAAGAAAATATGTGGAGATCACCGAGACTTTTACGTTTGAAATTTTTGACCGCCAAACTGTGCTTATAGCACACTGTCATGTGGTTATTTTGATTAGCACCAGAACCTTTTTAGCTGCAGAAATTAAATCATCTTATGACTTCTTTTTGAATGTTTGAAAATCAGGATCTTCTTAAGATTCAAATTCTAGAGGTAAATTTTGGAACATGGTTGTGTTTGATGTCGGGTTGCTATGACCACGCCGCCATATTTGATTTTTTATGCCTTGAAAACATAATTATTTTCATAGGCCTAAGGCTCGTAGAGTATTCTAGACGACAATCGTTTGGAATTTTGTACATCAAGTAAGCAATTCTGTATGAACGATAATAATATGCATTAAGGTCATGCAACGTCTGTCACATGTTTGTTCTTAAACTGTACCATGTTCCCTCCAAAACGTAAAAAAAAATTCAGAAAAACTGACGCCTATTGTTGAAACACATGCCATGGAAAATATGATATTCTTGAGTTGTTTCAGAAATGGAAAGTTTTAGGGACACAAAATAAATGAACAAAACAAAACAAAAGAAAACAAATGAGGATAGATTTGAGAATATAGCTATTGGATTTTCATAGTGTCACCAGTCCTCTGGTGTGCCGTTTTGAGTTTAAAGCAGATGATTTTGTTTCCCTTAACTGTTATTTTTCTCAAAGAGGAAGAGGTTACAGTGTCGAAAAAGAGCAAACTTCTGATTAGAAGATGATGTTTTGACCGAATTCAGAACGGAAGTTCTCTCCCCCCCCCCCCCCCCGCCCACCCACACACCCCATCTCCTTACGATATTGACATAATTTCTCCTCTGTTTCAATTCTAAATGTTTTTTGAGCAAGGTGTATATTTTTATTGCCATGTAATACAAATACCATACTACCAAAGTGTACCGTCTGTATCACATGCAAAACATGTAGTCCGGCTTTGCATTAACTCTAAAGATAGAGATTTGCATAAAGTAAAGTGACTCTCACTCATTTGTTGAGTTCAAACAAGATTGACAATAACCAATGCACAGAGATGAAGGGACAATAAATAGCGGACCCTAGAGGGATTGTCTTTAAGCAGTAATTAACTATAAGTGAGTTGATTTTAAGTGGACTGCACTGAATATTCTAATTCCATGATGATCCAAGTGTAACCTCTCAGGTTTTGATTTCGCTTAGACATAAACTCTAGCGCAGATAAACTTTGTATTTCTTCCTGTCCACCTCCTGTTGAGAATGTTCTCCAGGCAATAATGGTATGCTCATTGGAAGACGCTCCAGTGCAGAGAATAAAATTACAAACGAACAAAAAATATTCCGACCTCATCGGCTCCATTACCAAAGGTGAATCATAGAAAACACAGAAATGTGAAGTTGAAAGCGAAAACTGTGATAAATAATCGATTACGTGGATATACTAAACGCTCATTTTTAGTTCTCGCTTCCAATGTGAATTTTTATAGAAATTCCTCTGATACATGGATTGATGGATGGATGGATAGATGGAAGGATGGATGGATGGATGGATAAATGGATGGATGGATGGATAAGCATTCCATTACGTCAATATATTTTCATCTCTACGGCACGGATTCAGATGTAGAATTCCCTAGGGCTTAGACATCTTTTAAAAAGGGGGGGGGGGAGGGATTAGGCTACTACCAAGGTGTCCTTCCTTCTTGTGTGTATAATTTCAAAATGATCTAATTAACATTTCAGCAACATTGCGTCTTTTTTTTTTTTATTTTCATTGGGACGCCATACAAACTAACCATGAACGTCAATTTTCCCTCTGAAAAAAAGAGCACTCTAATCGTGAGTGAACTAAATTTGTTCAGAATTTATGCTCATCAGGTAATGAAATGTTTATAACTGTCTATTCCGTCTGTCAAGTTCTGTTACGGAAATAATATGAAGGAAGCCATGGGTGAAATAATGATACGTGATTCGAAAGTGTTTTATACTGACAGGTGATTTCACAAACGGCCAGTTTTCCAGGGTGAGCCTCTTCGCCTGTTTCAGTTAGCATAACGTCGCTATAGAGACAGCCCGTCATCTTGTGATAGCTTGCCTGGAGAGTAACATGATAGACGAGGGTGAACGTGTGTGAGGTTGGTGTTGAACATGGAACTTGATGTGTTACTATTCTGGACTTGAATAACTTTGAACTGCACTTGAAAGCGACATCGAATTACAGCTGGATGGATGGATGAATGAAAGGACGGATGGATAAAATGGTGGATGGATGGGATAATGGATGGACAGATGGATAATTGGATACATGGATGGATCGATAGATGAATGGACGGATGGACAGACAGACAAATAGATAGATAGATAGATAGATAGATAGATAGATAGATAGATAGATAGATAGATAGATAATAGATAGATAGATAGATAGATAGATAGATAGATAGATAGATAGATAGATAGATAGATAGATAAACTCAAATACACACAAAGGCTACTGTTTATGTTAAAATGCGGAGAGCTTTGAATGCCTGTTTTATTTTACTCAACTCCCGGATTGCCTGAATTTCTAGGTGAAAGTGCTAGCAGCTTCAACATGACAGCTCTGCTGGTGTTTATTGGCAATACGCTGTTTTTCGGCTTCATCTTCCTGGGCTACATCGTTTATCGAAAGTGCGGTAAGTCGCTATGGCAAATCCGTCGGTAAAAGTAAAATACGTTAAACCTGGAACTTCATTAGGAGTCGAGCTAAGCCTCTTCCATCCAATTACTTTCTATCGATCCAATTATTTAAAAAAAAAAGAACCCTTTTATCTGGTAAATTATTTTCCTTTGACTTATTTCAAGTTGATCAATGATTTTTTTCTAATTGTGATTTATTTATGTTTGATTATTACACAGTGATCAAATTCTTAGGTTTTCCTGCTGAGTCCAGTTTTATAGTTTCTTAGTTGAGTTACATCCCTTGATTCAATTATCTCCCTTGGATGTAGGCAAGAACCGACCTAGAAACATGGAAATGGAAATGCCCTATGCCTATGGACATCCTCCCAGTACTGTGGGCATGAGCGGAATGTCCATCAGGAAGGAATTTATAGATCCTTACAGGACCAGAGGAGACATCAAGATGGATTACGTAGGACCTCCGGCCTTACCAATGACCAACCCGCCTGAGAGAAACGCCAGTATGTTCGCTGTAAAATCTAGTGCTTTTGATGCAGCCAGACATGTACAACCAAAAATGAATTAAAAATGAATGATAAAATTGTAGGTATTTTGTCTCAAAGATTTGAAGTACTTCCTTCAAAATTTAAGAGAGGCTACAGTTATAAGTGAATTTAAAAAGTTAAGTGCCAGTTCAAGACACGTCACCATCGTAATGTTAAATTTGGCTGGGGATTGAGAATATGAAGAGGAATTGTTATGCAGGATAAGATGTGTGTATATATATATATGAAGATTCCAGTGGAAAAACCAGGTAAGTCACATTTTCTACAAAGAGAGAAAACAGAAATTAAAGCTTAGAAGTCTGAAGTTCTGCTAAAAAGAGAGTTTTTAAAAGGGTATACCCTTTTTGAAACTCTCACTTTAGCAGAACTTACCACGGTTTTCCAAATTATTGTTCTGGTTTACAAATCTTAGCCGTGTGTTTTATAACACATAAAAAAATATGACTTACCTTTTTTCTCCAATGGAGTCTTCATTATTATGTATTTGTATTCGTGTGTGTTGTGTGTGTTGTGTGTGTGTGTGTGTGTGTGTGTCTAATTTGTCTGATATCAAATATCGACCCACTGATAAGAGAAACTGAGTTTTCAAGAGCAATTATGTTTGTGGAGCATGAACTCAAGTTTGCAGATGCTCTAAATATACATCTTTACAGCTAATATATCCAACTTAATGAGCCTACAATCCTCATTTCTCTGAAAACCCTCATTCATTGGCCAAGTACAAAAGAGGGCGATTCCCTTTTAACAAATTGGTAGTTGCTTATCCGTCTTACTGAGATCCCCAAGAGAAGCTGTTAACCTCCACTTTGCGGAGGCTTTGAAAGAAACTGTTGCTTTACATCTCCAATTTACAGAGGCCTCGAAAGAAACTGTTACTTTAAATCTCCTATTTACAGAGGCCCTGAAAGAAACTGTTAATTTAGATCTCCAGTTTACAGAAGCCTTGAAAGAAATTATTACTTTTCATCTTCAATTTACTCAGGCCTGAAAGAAGCTGTTACTTTACATCTCCAATTTACAAAGAGACATTGTAAAAATGTTATTGTTCATCTCCAGTTTACAGAGACCCTGTAAGAAACTGTAACTTTCCACCTCCAGTTTACAAAGGCCCGCCATCTTCTGTGAGCAGCATGACCATTCCATATGCCAGGCCCCAGGATGCGATCAGCCAGGAATGTTGTGACTTCGGAGACCAGGGTCAAGATCAAGCGGACGGCCTAGCATTGTACAAGAGACCATGGGATCTTCGCTCCGACAGTCCCTTCTATGCCTCTGTGCCTGTCACCCCGGCACCCTCAGACAAATAGGCCTGGACCAACTCGAAGAATGCGCCATTCTGTCAACTATATAGTTTACTTTCTTTAAAATGGTTCATGAAGTATAGAACAAGCATTATAAAGACGTACTTAAAGAAATTTGCTCCTTGTTAATAGTAACAAAGCATGATAATGACATTGACAGAAAAACATGTTTGCCATACTATAGAAAATTTTTTTCAAAAATTCCGTTATTCGTGTTTAGCAAGAGGCAACGTAAATGCTCTCCCCGTCCGCCCTTTTTTTTTTTTATTACATTGCTCTGATCATACGGCATGTGTCGGTCAAAGGGATGTAATTTGGCTGATCAAAAGAAGATCGTTTCGCAGATTATCTACCCCTCCCAAAGAGGGACTCGTGTAAGGGGAGATCATATTGACCAAGCCTATGACTTCCTTTTGACTAACAAAACAGGTGTTCATCAAACAGTGTAAAGAGGGGACATCCTTTTACTTCTTGTCATTCAAGAGACTGATCACAAAATAAGAAGAAAATATTCTCTCAAAATACCACTTTTTTTTTTTTTTTTACTTTTTCATGGTGTATATTTCAAGCAAAAGGCGGATTTTTTGTACTACTTGTTCGGTAAATCTTTTGTCTGGTAAACAGAATTTAATTGATCAGATAACACAATAGTGTTATGTTATTATTATTATTTTTTTTACCACTGTTGTGGACAGCTGAGATAAACACCACTACAGGAGGTTGAAAAGCTTATAAAAACCATGTCTGGTAAAGGGAATTAATAGTATCGAGCACAACGATCTTCCATTTCAAACACTTGGTATAATGTCACTTGTGAGAAAAAATCCAACAAGTTGGAATTTAGGATTATGATAATACTTAAAACGCACATTTGTTGAAGTGCAGGTTGTAATAGGGGGAAAAAAATGCGACAGGTTGTCTTTGAACAGTGTTCAAAGGTATATTTGAATAGCTGAAGAAAGGCTTAAATTATGATTAAAAAAAAATAAGTTTTGACTGACACAAAAACGGTGATGCCATCTGTGTCCGAGGAGAAAACTAGGAGACATGACTTTAATAGGTGTAACACCAGAATTTACATGCATACAAAGTAAAACGAATACGAATACTTTATTTATCCCTAGGTAAAGACATCTTGATCCATTATTATGCAGTAAAGTGGAATCAAAAGATAGGACGAATACATTATATGCATATAGTTTGTACTTTTTTTTTCTAACCACACATAGAAATTATGTCTGAGTACCACTTTATTAATCAGAAAAAATAATGAAATTTTTGGTAATATTCTATTAACTGTTTTTTACATAACAGTGTTATTTAACCCAAACAACACATTTTATTTTATGTGCAAATAAAAGATTATCTAGTGTCTTAAGATCCACTTTATTAATCTGGAGAAAAAAAATCATTGTCGTAATTATGATGCTGTGTTAACTGGTTATATATAATGATATAATACAACTCACAACATAATTGTGAGATAACCACTCACAGAGGGTTAAAAGCGATTGAATACGGAAAACTGTGCAATTCTTCTTATCTACAAACTAAAAAAAAAAATGTATTTATTGTCTTCAGAGCTACCTTATCAATCTGGAAAAATAATGATATTCATAGTGATATTGGTTTTATCACGAGTTATATGTTAAAGACCTTGAAGATTTCACGTCATCTCGTGTGATTGGTAATAGTGGACGGATAGCGGACCTTTTTACTTATTTTCTCCTCAGCATCATCGGTTGCTTTATTCGTTGTGACATCAGTCTGGCGCTTCTGCTTGTAATAGCCTTGCGCTATTGTAACAATGAGGACTTATAGCTAATGCAGTTTAAAAAAAAGTGAATCGATATAAAATAGTACAAGAAAAGAATGAAGCAGTGAGTATGTGAGTGAGTTATAGAGAGAGAGAGAGAGAAGAAAGAAAGAAAGAAACAGAGAGAGAGAGAGAGAGAGAGGGGGGGGGGAGCAGAGGGGAAGGGAGTAGATATAATGTATTTATATTAAATGCGATCATTAAGAGAACAGGATTTTAAGAGAATGAAAAAAGGTTAACTTACTAAAGCAACGAAACAAAATCAAATAAACAAGTTTATAGGATTATGCGTGCGATATGGGGGACACACATTCATGGTGAACCTGGCATCTTTTTTTTTCTCTCTGTTGGGGGGGGGGGGGGATGGGGGGGGAGGAGAGAGGGGGACAGGAGGAGGAAATAAACAATATTCTTGTGCATGTGTGATGAGATATTGTCTTTGTTGAATAAACTTTTAAATGAAACAATTATAATTCACTCATGTTCAGAAATCCCAGTATTTCTTAATTTTTACAAATTTTTATCACTGCCCGAGTCTTATTTGTTGAATGCACTTGAAGACTCTAGTTGAAAAATCAGATGTCACATTTTTATAGAAAATGAGATATTGCTCCAGCGTTATTTATAAAGCACACCCCTAAGATTTATTAACCAGAACAATAATTCAGAAAAACCAAGTACGTCCCGTTAAAAACAGAATTTTTAAAAGGGTGGATATACGGTGAAAAAACTATTGACTACTAAACTTTTATTTCTGTTTTTCTCCATTTATAGAAAATGTAACTTATCTGTTTTTTCAGCTGGAACCTTCATTTATATTTATGACGAATTTCGGTATTGTTGCTAATACTCGTGTCTGTTATTCATGATTTATTTTATTCAGCAAATTAGGCTGATTTATAACAAGCAAATTATTTCATTATACACAAGATAGGAATTTACACATCCGAAAAAAATGCCATTTTCAAAGCCAAAAAATGCCCAGAAAATCCCACAAAAAATGCCAAAAAATGCCGAAAAAATGCCAAAAACGTAAAAAAAAAAAAAAAATGCCGAAAAAAAGCCAAACAAATGCAACAGATAATTTACAAGTTTTAATAATTTTTAAAAACAGTCTGTACAGCTCATTAGCAAGCTCTCATTGTCATATATTTAATGGCAGGTAATAGGAAAAGTAATTACAGTAATTAAAATCTAAAATTTTAAAATTAAAGCTCAACTAACATGGATAATCATTATGTATGTTAATCTCAGGATCTTCACTCCATAATTATAATACAAACATGACATATGCAAGATAAATGGAAAAGCTGAGAAAGCCCTGTCAGTCTGTCACTGCATTTCTAAAAGTCTCAATGGAACATTCTGGGTTCGAGTGCTGAAATTACAGGTTTGGCTCGCACAGAATCAGAATTCTTTGGACAACCAGGTAATTTATTGATGATTGGCTTCCGTGTACATAATATTTGTCTCCTCTGACCTTGTTCAATTTGTATGTCAGAACTTGAATCTTCTTTTACGTTTTATTATGACTGCATTTAAGATTTTTTTTTAGTTAGATGCTTATCTTCTCTATATGTATATGCTTGTTTTATAATAATGATATTTTCCATTTCATCTGTTGTCTAAAGAAAAAAATCCAGATCATTTCTATTATAAAGCTTGACTTTGCTCTCTCGTTTAGTTAAGAAGAGTTTCAGGGCAAAATGAGACGTATCCAAAATTGCCGTTTAGAGAAAAATGACAATTTGTTCTTCAGTAGTTAGTAATTAATCATTAAAAACTAGAAGCTTCTGAAGACTTTCGGGAAGGATAAGTCGCTTTTGTTGAAAAGGAAAGTCTTTATCATATACCACTATTAACATTCCCAGTATTAAGGGGCATAACTCGAAATTTTCAAAAATGGTGTTTGTTGCATTTTGCTCTGAAACCTTCATATCTAGTCAGTATTTTTTTTTTTGCGGGGGGTCGAAATTAAGATTTTTCTGAATTTGTGTGACCACAATTTATTTGTTCTTCTATTTCAGTTTGATGTATCTTAATTCCTGTTGCTGGTGCTATTGTTACTATAATGATTATTTTATTATCAATTTTACATTTCTACTTTTATTGACCTTTATTCTGACAACGGCAGGCTTTTCACTGCCTTTTAAATAAATAGAGAATATTTGTTTACAATAATAGAGGTTATGCAAAGAGAGAATAAAACCTTAATGTCAAAGCTCATTGTAAGAAGAGTTTTGAAACCTATTTTATTAATGATTGCTTAAGATTAGAAACAAGAATAAGTAAGTGCACATTGAAAAAAATTTGACTCGAACGTAGAACCATAAGAATTTTTGCTTAAAAGGTCTCTGGCAAGGAGTAAAATTTTCGCTGTGAAAAATGAAACTGTTCTGAAAAGAGACATACAAAGATATACCACCTTTAGACAAAAATGTTTCAACAAAGAGGATTTTAATGATAGGTTTCATTCATTCCGTTTTCTGTAATTTTCCCAGAATCACTTTTACGCTATTTGGATATCAACTCATTTGCAAAATAAAACCGGCACTTTTTTTGGCAATTGGTCTCTGGACAGTTCTGAGCTTAAGGCATTATTAGACTTAGCTACCGAAGAGGTTTTAGAATGTCTTGAGGCCAATCAGAATGAGTCATAAATCGATGGACTGGAACAGAGAAATAAGGTTTTTGAATAATTATGATGAAGGTCACTCACGAGTAATACATGTAATGATGTTTTTACATTGCTGAACCTGAATGAACATTTATCTCTGAGGAAGAAAATATTGTTCCCATCGACAGATTATAAGAACGAGTCCTGCTGTGAAGTGATGAGTATAATCTCATCTGCTCATGTTCATTTTGCCTATATTTCTGTTGGTTCTAGCTGCTGCTGGAGGTTCACCTCCTGCCTGTTAAATTTGCCATATCGCTGTTTACAGTCAAGCTAGCTGGAAATTTTAATCACCAAATGGAAATGTATGTATTAAAGTTTTAGAAGCAGTAATTAGTGAAAAAAATCGACTTGAGACTCATTTGGACTGTTTGCAAGACACATTCTCTAAAGAACCGGTATACAAGCATAAAATGCTCCCCTGGCCTTCCCATCCACTTTGATGTAAAATATTGCTAATGCCTACGAACAAAACCAGAAATAATTGCATTTCCTTAAGTATAGAGTTTTTCTTGAACCGATTCCTGTTTCATAATTTTTATATTTAATTATTTGTCAGTTAGTTATGCAACCTTACGAGCAATAAAAGCATAGCATTGCTGCACAATTTCTAGATGTATATATTCTTGTTCCTAAGCATTTCATTACAGGTTTGTGTGTGTTTGTGTGTGTGCGTGTGTGTGTTTGTATATGCATCTGTGAGTGTGTGTGTGTGAAGGTATAAAGAACAGGTGATGAGGCAGGAAAGGCTGTATAATCCCTGGACCTGATAGGAACACTGGCTGGTAACAGAGCCAGATTAAGATCTATATAGATCCAGGTACAAAAACGATTTTTTGGTCGTCAGATATCTTGAACGGAGAATGTCATTGGGATTAAAGAACGCTGTCTGTTTCTAAATGTCTCTGCATGGATGATAGTCTTTAAAGACTCATCAGAAACTGAAAGTTAATGAATTTCTATGGTGGCAAATAAAGAGGTAAGAAACAAACTTCGCTGGAGAGTCACTGGAGAGCTTTCTCCTCAGCACAAGCCACCAAAGATTAATTTATATGGGAAAGAGAGCATGGGCCAGTTGTCAGTTTCTGTGTTATGGAGATAGTCTTTACTTAACAAATTCTTTGAAAAGAGTGGTTTGTGATCATTCATGACTCTGGAATCAGAAGAGATACGACGTTGAACCTGAAGTCAATGGAAACTCGACATTTTCTCTCTCTACGGCAGTGTTAGCCGTCCATCAAAGACTCATATTCTTAAGAAAACTAGAGTCAATCTTTAATAGTCCCTGCATAAGACAGTTTTCAAAAATTATCGAGAAGTAGCGAATTGTTGGTTTGGTGATACATTAATATCTCTAGAACTACAAGACTCAGAAACTCGAACGTGGAGCCAATGTCAAATTTGAACATATTCGTTGTCCACTGTTTCCGTACGGAAAATAATCTTTGAACACCTATACATGACGAGAAGTGGCAGGTAGTAGCAGTTATGTTCAATTCAATATCGCAGATCCTGCACCGAAAAAAAATGTTAACTGAATCAATAAGGATAGGGGGGGGGGGGAAGAGAAATAATTATAAAAATCAGCAAGTTTATCAAAGTTTCAGTTCTCAAATTTTATTATTATTATTATTATTTTGTCATTCACAAAAGGCACAACACATTGGAAGCAGAGTCCACTTTGAGAACCTTGCTAAATTTCAAGTCTATGCTTAGTCACATACGGATCCTTCTTTTAAAAGAGACAGGTTAAGGTAGTTACTCATTATTTTTTAAAAATTTGTGTTTAATTTTCTGAAATATCAATGGTATTCCAACAATATTTGTCACTAGAACGATGGTTACCGCTGCGGGTGAAAGAGTTTGTGAAATGCTCAACACCAGACAGTGTCGGTGAATCTCAACCGTAAGATACCAGCGGCTGATGGTTTGAAATATTACTGGTTGTCACAGATTATGGAAGCCAACCGTTCCTCCCGTTGCTCAGAGCAACAAAGTCCTGCATATTATGGAGAATGTCATTTTGAGAGCTGTTGATATTGACTAATTCAGTCTGGTCCATTTCTTCGCATAGGCCCATCACGACAACTCTGACATCTTTGTTTCTCGAGAAAATCTACTGAGGCCACAGCTGTTATAGAATGCAACGTGTTTAAAATCAACAACAACAACAACAACAACAACAACAACAACAACAACAACAACAACAACAACAACAACAACAACAACAA
>JBCAUA010051356.1:0-11615 GCA_038406235.1 Peronia verruculata
TATTAAACTGTAGTATTATCAGTGTCAAGTAAATGAATAAAAGTAAATTTAATCGGAGGCCTCCATTAAAAAAAAAAAAAAAAAGAACTTGAAAGGCAGGGGTGGGGTAGGGGATAATGTAACGGTCCTGCCTTTCCCTATAAAGTTCTAGTCATTGAAAGAACCAACTAATGTTACTTTTGTTGTTGTAGAATTTGAATTTTTTTTTTTTCTGTTTGAGGTCTTAGTATGACTATATGAATAGAACTTGATGAAACTAGTTGTTTAGCACAATATCTAAAAAAAATAAAACAGTCTATTTTCAGCTCTTCATAAGCCAGACAAGGAAAGGAGGGGAAAGGAAAGAGGAAAGGAAAGAGAAAGGAAAGTGGACAGGACAGCCAGGAGGAAATGGAAAGTGGACAGGACAGCCAGGAGGACATGGAAAGAAATGAAATGAAATATGGACAGAATGAAAGTCTTTTTTTTTTTTGTGAGTGTCTGTGTGTGTGTGTGTGTGTAGAAATATGAAAATGATGCCATTGTATGTAAAATCATGTAATGACATTTTAATATTGGTATATGAGATTTAATTATGATTGTAATGATGCTATGTATGTGATATTATGTAATGATGTTTTGATAGTACATGTAGATTTATTTATGATTGTAATGATGCTATGTGTGTGAAAATATGTAATGATATTTTGTTATTGGTATATGTAGATTTATTTATGTTTGTAATGATGCGATGTATGTGAAATTATGTAATGATGTTTTGATATTAGTACATGTAGATTTATTTATATTTGTAATGATGCTATAATATGTGAAATTATGTAATGATATTTTGATATTGGTATATGTAAATTTTTTATTTATGTTTGTGATGATGCTATGTATGTGAAATTATGTAATGATGTTTTGATATTGATATATGTAGATTTTGTGTTTCATGCTGTGTGTTTTTGTTTTTTGCATGGTGCATGGTTTAACCAACCAACTAACCAACCAATAAACCGGTTAATCCTTCCTTTTGTTGATATTGCCTCTGTTAAATTTTGGTTATTTTGTGTAGAGATGAAAATGTTGATATATATATGCATACCTATTTCATTTTATGTGAAGTGGACTGTTTTTTTTTCATGTGTGTGAGCATGTAGATATGGAAGTATAGATTATATGCATATCTGTTATATTTTTGTAGATGTATTCTGCTTTATTTTGCATCTCTTTTTAAATGCTGGAATATTTTGATATGTGTGTTTGTATTTATGTAGAAATTGAAATGTAGATTATGATATGTCAGCACCTGTAGCATGATTATTTTACTTTTTTATGTAGATTGTATGTTTTGTATGTATGTAGAATTTGAAATGTATATTATGAAGGAATCCTACTTAAATGATGAATATTTTATTTTGTATGTATGTTTGCTTATGGTGTGGAATTGGAATTTTTATTACATGTAGGTATACCTCTGCCATTTTTTGTAAAGATATGGAAATATAGAGCAAATACTTATACATTCATTCCTATGCAATTAATTGCTGATGATGTAATGATTTTTTCTTGTATGTGTATGTATGTTTAGATATTCATTATGAAATGTGTGTGTGAGCATGTCGATATCGAACTATTAATATATATATATGCATATCTGTGCTATCTTTTTGTAAATGTGATATTCTGCAATATTTTATTTATGTATGTATATTATATGCCTATTGGAAATATCAATGTAGATTTGTATCCGCAATGATGCTATCTTTATGAAATAATGTAAATGTTGTAGTCCAAGCAATGTCCTATTTGTATAAAAAGATATTATCAGTGTCAAGTAAATGAATAAAAAACATAAATGGAGGCCTCCACTTAAAAAAGAAAAAAAAAAAACCTGAAAGGCAGGGGTGGGGTAGGGGATGATGTCTTCTGTAATGGTCCTGCCTTTCAGTTCCCTGTAAAGTTATTGAATGAACCAACTTGTGCCACTTTTGTGGCAGAATTTAGGCAACGCTGTGTCTGCTCCTCTTGAATGATAAAATATTTTTTTTTTTTTGTTGTTGTGGGCATTTGTGTGTTTGTTTGTTTGTAGAAATTGAAATGTTAATTATGACCAAAGCTATGTCCGCTCCTGAAATAGTTGAATTTTTTGTTTTGTGTATTTGTGTCAAAATTTAATAGTAGATTCTTAGCAAAGTTATGTCAGCTCTTGTCAAATGCTTTAATATTTTGATATGTGTTTGTACGCATGTAGAAATTGAAAGCTTAGCTATGTCAGCTCCTGTTACATAACTGAATGTTTTATTTTTATATTCTGTAGACTCCATGTGTTTTGTATGTATGTAGAAACTGAAATGAATATTATTAAGGAAGCTAGCTTAAATGTATGTTTGCTCGTGTGTGTAGAAATGGAATTGTGTTGAAATTATGCTAAAGATTATAAGCAAAACTATGTCAGCTCTTGTTAAATACTGGGATATTGTTTTTGTGTGTATGTATGTTTGTTTGTGTGTAGAAATGGAAATGTAGATATAGCTATTTTAAATGATGAATTTGAGTATTTGTGTTTACGTGTGTAGATTATGTAGATATGGAAATATTATGTATATTTTTGTGAAGTTATCTGTTCTTTTATGCATCACTATTATGTGGAATAAAAACAAATCTATCAATTGCTAAGTGATGGAATCATTTTTTTTTTTTTTTATGTGTGTGTGTTTAGATATTTATTGTGAAATGTGTGTTTGAGCGTGTAGCTATGAAAATATTAATATATATCCAATCAAGTCCGCTTACATCGAATTTGGCGGGACCATCCTCGTGGATTCGATTTGTGAGACCTATGAGGCAAAAATAGAAGAGGAGGCAGCTGCATTCTGTGTTGCTGGTTTTTTATCTGGGGTAATGCCATACATCGCTCGTCTATTTCCTCTAGTATTTTCATTTTCGACTCAATTGAATCATCTTCTTTCTCTTCAGTGGATTAGAGGAAGCCATCACATAGATCTAGTCTATAAAATAAAGCTAGTCGACCGCAGGTGAAAGAGCGAGCACAATGTAAATACTGACTAGGGCTATACCGCCATGCAGTGATTGTAACACAGGCGGTTGGCGCAACGCATAGGCTTGTCTACACATGGAGTATCGTATTAGTACTAATAGTATCACACATGCATGTGTTTGACTGTGTCTACCTGTACTATAACAGTATAAGGCTCTGTGAAGATGCTTGATTATCGACTGGCATGGCTGCTCCTCGAACGTTGCCTCCTCTTCCCCCCCCCCCCCTCTCCAAACACATAGGCCACGGCATGGGGCACATTCACATTACCTTTATGCAAATGAATTGCCTGATCCCTCTCATCTCACCTCATCCATGACGCTGTCTCCTTTGTTTTACATGTTGGGTGGGAACCAGGTGGACAGGTGGAGAGAACAAAACCCGACTTACCTTTGTGGCAGGGCTGACCGGTTTGATTTAAAAGAAACTCACGGCGATGGCTTCTAATTAGGCGAGAGCCATTTAATGGGCACAAAGAGGAAAAAAAAAACGATTGTTTTGTTTTTATTTGAATTGTCAGAAATTCTGATTATCAGAGTTTGATTTTGGTGGACTCGACTGTAGATTATGTGTTATATTTTTGTAC
Organism: Peronia verruculata; assembly: GCA_038406235.1. NCBI lineage: Eukaryota > Metazoa > Mollusca > Gastropoda > Systellommatophora > Onchidiidae > Peronia > Peronia verruculata. Next base: position 3,630 of record JBCAUA010051356.1, read on the forward strand.
AATTTGTATTCTGCAATAGTTTATTTATGTATATGTATATGCCTATATGGAAAGGGATGCAGATTTGTATCCATAATGATACTATCTTTTTGGAAGAATGTAAATATTGTGGTCTTGTCTTTCATTTCCAAGCGATGTCTGCTACTGTTGAATAAGGAATTTTTTGTTTTATGTGTGTTCCTGAAAAGCTGCATCAAATGTAATATATTACATGTGAGTGAGATTTCTAATGGGAATTGATTTTTATCTTTCCAGAAGTTCACCCAACAGTATGGGCACTACACCTTAGGTCAGCTGGACTACAGTGTCATTGCCAACGCACTTTGGAGATTTCCAGCAGAATCACAAGATAGCCCATCAGGAAGTATGAAATTCAGAAGTATGGATATATAAGTACTATAGAGGCAAAGGGATTTTATGTCTGTATTCATAACATTAAAGATTCCTATCTCACTAACTATGGAACAGAAAATTTAATGTAGATTTAGATAGCAAACACAGAAACTTGGAAGGAACCAAGTCTACACGTGCTTCAATGGAAAATATCTATCACTCTTTCCTTATTATGTGTGTCAGTGATAGTGCGGTATAATAAAGGTACCGAACAAAATCTGTAGAGGTTACTACAAATAAAACTTAACATTTTTTTTTTTTTTTAATACAGAAGGAAATAAATAAAAGTATTTAAAAATCTTTGTTTTCAACCCTCTTACTTGGCTCTTTTGAGACCATTGCAGGTCCAACCATAGAGTGTATGGTATAGGAATTGAGTAGATTAGCACTGTCTGAGGACCTGTCTGAACATGGTTTTTGGCAGTGTTTACAGTAGCTAAATCATCTCACAGGGCTTTTGTCGGCCTGTTACAGGCCAAGGTTATTAGAGTAGGCGAAACTAACAGCAACAATGGCACAATGAGTTAACATCTTGATCTGCACTTTATTTTTTTTACTGTTGTTCTCAGTTGTGTGTGTGATGTTATCTTTGGATGTGTTGAGTTGAGTGCTAACTTAGTACTAACTGGAGACCTTAAATTTTACTTTAAAAAACAAAAGGGTCATTTTAATAGGAATAGTTTTTAACCTTAGTTTTCTTTATATACAGAAAATTATTCAAACAGTCAGAAAGTGATGTATGTTTTGTATAGTCAACAACTCTCTCACTTTATATTCCAGGACATTCACAAAGGAGAAACCAAATAGCACCGTTAAAGAAATATGAAGGAGGGATCATCTTTGGAGCTAATGACACCATTTTATGAACTTTATGTAGAGAGAAAAAACTTTACTCGAACACCAGGGCTTACAGAAATGTGTGGCCCCTAGGTGTGGTCCCTATGAAAAGTATTTATTTTATTGTACGTTGAAACCTCGTCATACTGCCAAGTAAGGGGCAAACAGAAATAAAGGTAGTATAAAACTATGATGAGAATGGAAGTACAACGAAAATACTGTGTAGAACAAAGGCAAATAAATAATTTACCAACGTTGGACTGGCTGACATGTCTAAAATAATGAAGTTATCTCCCTTACTCTTCACTAGACATAAACCTTCGTTGTCATGATGAAGTATACATTGCTTTCATTTGTATTTTTTGTTGTTTTGTGTACATGTGATGGGTGAAACGTCATGTCAAAGAATAATCGCTATCTCCCTGGTGGATGTTTTTTTTTTTTTTTTGTAATTTTGTTATAAAGGTTGTCTCGGGACATGAGTAAGATACTGACTTAAAGGGAAGTTGTCTGTGAAACTTGAATGAAAATCCGAAAATCGACTGTCGCTTCTACGAGATCGAGGATCATCATGTCGAGTATCAAGGAGCGTTCAGTCTGATGACAGACATGCATTTGTTAAATAGTCTCTTGTCCAGTTTATTACAGAAAAGAATAAAGGAATCTAGCAGTTGGATAGCAATTTTATCATCATGTTCGTCAACATTTCGTTGACGAAGTGATTGTATTTCATCAAAAGAGAATTATGCAAAGTAGTCGAGTTTTATCTTTTATGAATATCGCTACAGCATGGTAATGATACACCTCGAATTACTGAAAATACTTTCACGTCAGATAGCAGTAGCCTAAAGAAGATATTATTGCAAAAGTTGAACTGTTTGTGACATCTTCGGGTATCCGCTGTATACGCCATGTTTGAGTGTTATGTGAGCATTTCCTTGATGACAGTGATACGGGAAATGGCTGTGAAATTGAATAAAAATGAATTGAGTTATCTTAGCGTAATCATGGTAACAAACTTCTCATTCATAGATTGATGTAACCTAACAATGATATAAGTAAAATTAGAATAATGGGATTATTTATTTATCGTCCATTTAGGAAATTTAGCATTAACAACATTTTCTTTTTCGGGAACATTGATACGGAGCTTGGTTACATATTCATACACAGAACAGTAAGATAAACAGGATTATCAATATTGCAACACATATATTCACATAGAGAAGTAAAATAAAGTCAAGAATAACGAGCAGCTGCCTTCTATAATCATTTTTGCAAACTTCTATTTGAATATGCTTGAACTATTTTTGTGAGCGGAAAGCGTCCCTTTGGTTGTGATTAGGCCTTAGTGAAGTCGTCAGAGTGCAGTGTTCGTTCAAGGATGAGATGAACCTTGTGCCTAACCCGCGGGCGGGTTAGAACTAGCGGCACATAGCACAATCGGCGGGTTAAAAAGATCTCTAGATCTAGTTTTTTTTTGTCAGCACATGATTCGTTGTAAACATTTTTTAAATCTAGTTATATAATTACATTTCATTTTCAATGTGAACATGTCATGATATTCCACAATACATGTATATAATACATGTGTGTATACCTTACCGGCTATCAATTAGCCTGCTTCAAACTGATGAAGATAGCTCGTTTTTGTGATTGACTTAGGGATTATTAGGTCAGAAACTTTCGCAGAGTTAATTTGCAAGGTAGAGGAATGTAGATAGGATGAAAATTCACTTTTGTTCATACAACTTGTAAATGGACTTAACTATTTACAGACGTATGTGCAGTGGTCGTAAAGATTGAGTGGTGTAGGTCAGCATGGAAACAGTGAATTCAGGGAAGCTTAGTTCACGATCAAGCAAACCAGGAGGACTTAACAAAGTGGCGCCCATAGGCATGGCTGATATAAAACAGAAGAAATCTAAAAAGAAGAAGAAGAACAGGAAAAATAAGCAAGATGCTGACTTACAAGATGCTCCCAGACTTACCAGTGATGAAGAGCGAGGAGCCTTGGAAGTAGAGGGTGTCAAAGTTTTAGACGGGCAAAGTGAGTATAGTACAAACTGGTTATAAATTAAATGTAAATTTTGCCAGCGAACTACCCGTACCAATGTAGCATTTATTGTTCTACTTTTTTACCCAAGAATATGTCAGAGAAGGAAGAAAGAACAAAAAAAAAAAAAAAAGAATAATTCAATTAATCTGAGACACATATTTGTCTCATGCAAGTGTTATTTTTTATTTTAAAATGACTTTTTCTTCTTTATCAAGAAAAATCAGTGCAGATAAATAATACAGTGGTCTCCGTCAAAGAACCCTCCGCCTAAGAGCCCGGTCCGCCTAAGAACCCACCACTGCTGTGAAACTGAATTTTTCCTCTATAATTTACCTCTCTAAGAACCCGCTCCGGACGCTCCCAAATAAAAAAAATCCGTCTAAGAGCCCGGTGTCAGACCAAGATAGCTGAGTACTTATGGTGTAATTCCACATCATACTGTCCCCTTGACAGAAAAGCACAGTGCTAGATGTAGAGTAAAATGGGGACGTGGGTGGAGGGAACAGATAGACAAAGGAGAGGAGGTGATGGTTGATGTATGACTGCATAATCAGGCCACGTTGTTGACTAACCCGTAAACATTTCTTTGTTTGACAACACGTGGGACAACACCTGTGATTGGCTTTGTGGATGAGGAGGTGTGAGTTTAGCCTCATGACTGGTCAGATGTTTTGCTCCTTCAGTCGGTCTATAAATACTTCAGTCACTCATGCAATTATCCGCGGACTAGCATAGCAATATCATGTTTTCAACAATGATACCGTTATGTGAAAACTCACACGGCGTTTAAAGCGCTTGGAAGAATGAAATAACTATACGCTAAAAAGATCAGGAATTGCTACATCTAATTGTAATATACATGTCTAGAAAAGAAGACTGTCCTAAGAACCCGTCCGCCTAAGAGCCCGCTTTTTTTGTCTCCCGATGACCGGGTTCTTAGGCGGAGACCACTGTGTAGTATTTTCTTGATTGACCTGTCTTTTGATGCAATGTAGGCTCTTTTGCCATGCACCGTTATAATATCAAGACATAAGGCATCCACTGTGATACTATTGCCTTACCAATATGTTTCTTGTGTAGCGAATATATAGAAGATGAATGCATAGGAAATAGTGATCAAGCATGACAGTGTGCACGGTGATATGTTCCTGTAAGTCTTGTTCCAGGTTGTTTAGATAAATGCTGTATTGTCCTTTTTTTTAAAATTGTGTTTGTTTATGTTTAACAGATGAAATTCAGTTATATTACTTCAGTGAAGTAAACTTCAAAGAAATAGTCTAGAAATCATGACCTGAACAAACCACATGACTTAAAGTAGCTTAAATCTAGTTGTGACATCCTGTTTCATTTAATATTGATAGCCTACTATTGCCTTATAAACTTTTCTTTTGCTGGTTTCACAGAAGCTAAAGTTAAAGGTAGTGAAAAAATGCTAGCATGTTCTAACTTTTAAAAAACATAGCAATTTGATTTGCCACTCTAGGCAATTCATCTTTGAAGGCACAAAAGTGTGACCAAAAAATATATATTTTTATTTTTTTTATAATTATTTGATGTGTTTTTTAAATATAAGTGTAAACCAGAAATTTTAATATAAAAATGATTGGTCTAAAAGTGGCCAGATTCAATATAAATTCAAAATTCAATATAAGTGTTGATAGCTGAAAAAAAAACAGAAAGAAAGAAGTGCAGAGCTCTAACAGCACATTTCACTCTCATTGTCGAAATGTGGATCATGTTTTTCTGCCCTCTAGCATTCACCCCAGAACAAAAGAGTAAGAAGTGAACCTCAAAACAAAATCCCCATAATGATAATAATAATAATACTAATACTATAATAAAGGGCATGGCTCAAAACACTTTACTGAACCAAAATGTTTAACAGTCACACATGAAGTATGCCTCAAAAAAAATAGGAGCAACAATATACATGTACATATAAATTTCATAACATGATGGAATAATGTGAAAAAAGAAATTTGCCTCCCAATATGAAAATTCAATATTTTTGGTCAATTTGAATCTCGGAGAAGTTCTCTAGATGTGCAGTGTATTGGAGAAATACTGTCATTCAGAGTGAAATAGAATTTTGATTGCCCAGAGATTTGTTGTGCTTAGCTCAGAGGTCATTTTTGTAGATATGCCAATGCGTGCCTCAGAATGTGATTTGCTACAAGATGCCACGAGAGCAACATTGCATGGGTGACATGAAATCTCAGGGAAGATGTTAGGGGATTAGAACACCATGAATTCTACTCTCTCAAGAAATTACCTCTCGAGATAAGTAGTCGCATAGTTTGTATTGTCATGTATATATGTATTTCTATGTCTTGTGCCCTGGTTAACTGATATTTTTGTTTGTTCGGATGAAGCATGTATTATTTATTATTTTTCTAATCCAGTGAGTATTTTTGTTTAGTGTAATGATATATTTTTGTGTCTGGTGAATATTTTTCCCTAGTGGGTATATTTTCTAGTCTGGTGAATTTTTTTTTTCTCTAGTTCATAACTATTTTTTCTCTTGACACTCTCACTATTACATCCAACACTACTTATATTTAATGTGATCTGAAAATAGTCTTTTGAGGAAGATGTCACAACAAAAAACTTTTTTGCAGAGCATTAGGCATGTGACATGCTCTGCAAATTTGTGAATCTTTTGTGACTATTCTTAACTCTTTTGCATGGGATTGTTTTTAAACAATGGAACTGACATTGCAGAAACAATAACAACAAGAACAGCAACATAAAACAACAGAAAATATACTGAAGGAAATAAAATCAACATGAAAAATTTATTGACAAACTCAACTGGAATTGGATTTCATGTATCTGTCCAGCCAAAATATGAACAATGCTTTTTATTCTAACATTTTGCCAAATGGAGATACTGGCAGTTGTACTTTTGTTTATATATTTTAATTTATATGTGTGTGTAACGTGACAAAAAAACGGCTGTAATTCACGTTTTTCCAAGAGAGCAAGAAAGAATTAGAGAGTGAGAGAAATTGCAATAAAGAAAGAGAAAGGTAAAGGTAGGCAAACAATTAAGAAGTCAGCAGACAGACAGACCTATAGAAAGAAACAAAAAATTGCACCCCATGCCTGCCATTGTAGTTTGATAAAAACATGCCGATAATCAGCAGCCGCATCATTGTGTAAATACTGGAGGCGTTTATAGCATTTTAGCGCCTTGCTCGGCCTCATGAGGCGATATATTGTTCCAAATTGCTTACATATTTATAGCTCTGCTGTAGCCTGGCTCTTTGTTCACACGATCATTAATATAGGGGCACAGAGAGCCATTGGCGCAATCGATGAATACATTTAGACTAGAGGTAGGGTCTCAACGATTGCAGGTGCAGCTACGTGACTCGATTTGGCAGAGACGCAAGTCAAGTTAGAGGAGGCAGAACGGGAACAACATTAAAAACCTTCAGGAATCAAGACCACTTAGAAAAATCAACGAGCATATTTTTCTTTTTTTTTTTCTCACCAGTCATCTTTCTTCTCCCTTCTCGCCCCCCCCCCAACCTATTCTACCCCAGCTTGCTTTTCTTTTCTTCTTCTTCTTCTTCGTCCCCATCTTCATCTTTCCTCTCACTTTCCTTTTCTCTCCAACCTTCCATGTGCCCAGTCTGTACGTCTGTCTCTCGCTTAACCTTTGGGTATGGGTGTTTTTTTGTTTTTTTTGTTTTTAATCTTTTGTGTCCTTTTTATCAGACACAATTTATGTCTTCTTCTTTGGTTTCTTTTCAAGTGCCAACCTGTTTCATTTATTCCTTGACTTAAGCGGTGCAACTAAATATTAACTGGTTCCTTTCTACTCTCACTGGACTTGCTTTCTTCTGTTTAAAGTGCTGATATATGTCTAGAGAATGAGAGAGAGAGAGGGAGAGAAGAATAATAGAAGTAATGCTCTGTGTCTGGGGAGTCTGGGGAATTCAACAGGAATTGAGTTCACAGAAGTTGTATGACATAACTCTTAGCGTCTGCTGTGAGATTCCATTTCTACATACCAGTACCGGTAGCAGTTTTTTGTTTTTTTTTTTATGATCAAGGAAATAGTTTATCCTAAGTCGTTTTTAAATCTGTGTCAAAGTGATCCCCCGAAGTCTGTTGGAAGTGAATGTTTTTGTTTTGTTTTGTTTTGCTCTGTTTTCAAGAGGAAATAATGAGAAAAGACTGAGCATACCGCATCGAAATATGCTAGCTCTATCCATGGAGAAAGTCATGTCATATGGTGTGTTGACAAACCGGCCAACGTGTGTGCGATACATGGGACGGCGTGTTCGGACACTGTCGAACACATTCAAGTTTTTGGTTTTCAGTTGACTTAAAGTAAGGCCGACACTTTAGGTCTTTGGTTACCGGGTAGAATGCAATGCTGATACACGTATGCACAGTACTTAACATGTGTATGTAAGGATCAGAAATATGTAAATTAGCCGGGAAAAAATAATAACAAGTACATTAGATAGATTACCAATATGTAGACTGTTAGACAGGCAAACGGGCAAAGTGGCAGGCAGATGGATAGATAGATAGATTGGTGGATTGACACCAGGGCAGGCGGGCTTACTGGCGGTTGAGCAAATCAGTTTATAGACAAACAAAGGAACAGATAGATAGACAGACAGACAGATAGATAGATAGATAGATAGATAGATAGATAGATAGATAGATAGATAGATAGA
>JBCAUA010051367.1:0-11615 GCA_038406235.1 Peronia verruculata
CCCCCCCCCCCCTTTTACGCCGCTTCTCTGGTCAATCACAGAATTAGGAGGTATCCTGTCCTTCACGTTGTTTATCTACTTTTTCGTTTTTCCCTTTCCACAGCAATTCTCTCTTTCTCTACCTCTTTTTCTCTTTCTTTTTCTCTCTCTCTCACACACACACACAGAGAGAGATGCTGGGGTTTCTTGTGTTTCAACTCCAAAGTGATGTTCCAACTAGAGAATCGATTCACAAATTTTGTGGTATTCTTTGTTAGTTTCCCCTGGCTGATTACTGGAGGCTGTGTTAGTTGCATCACATTATAATAAGATTTGTCTGGCAGTCAGGCAGAGGGCAGCTAACAAAATGGACAGCCGGTTTCGGAGGGAGGGGGGGGCGTGTCCCTTTTCATCTCACTCTCGGTCCTCATTTACGGTTGGTTTAGTGCACATTTGGCATGGCCGAGTGACCACTGTGAGGCGCGATGAGGTAGCAACGGACAAGACTGATTAGGCGAGACTGATGAGTATCGTTGGTGCTTAGCACAGGACTGCAAGCAATTCGAAAATTTGTTAGCAGTGAAGTGGTAAAGAATTATAATATTTGTGGACCGTATATACATGTCATCATTTGTAGTGAAATATTTCAAACAGGATGTAGGATGGCATAAACAACTAATAAGTGGGAACGTACCAGGAAGAAACAATATATGCTAGGCATTCTCCGTGTACATCTGGACTTTGACCCATACCTAATGTTGCATGACCATAGTTAATCATCTAGTTTGTTTCTGCATTTTTATAAAACACCAGATATCTTTTCATGAAATACCCAGGCATAGGTGTTTGAAGTGTCGTGTGTCTTGAAATGAAATTGCTCAGAGCAATACCATAAACAAGTTAGGATTTACCCACTTGGCAACCAGCCAGATGTCACAAACTAGTTTCAGGAAGTTTTGTTGGTTGTGTAGTTTTTTTTATTTCATGAACATTATTCAGAATAATTTGGATTATTATTATTATTATTATTTGTGTGTGTGCGTGCGTGCATGCGTGCGTGCTTGCGTGGGGGGGGGGGGGGGGTCTTGAGACGTTGTTCAAAGAAGTTATTTTTTATTCAGGAAATGTTTCATAGTATTTATTTTGTCTTTTTTCATTCATGCAACTGCACTTTAGAAAAAGATAACAGCCTTTTTGTTACCTTGTTAACAAATTTGAAGCCAGTCGAGTCTGTAGATATTATAGTCAAATTACATGTAGCTTGTTTTGTGGCATTTTCAAAACTAATATAATAGCTATGTTACATTTTTTGTTTTGTTTTCTTCAAGAAATTTGACAACAGTTATTCTGAGCAGATTCTGACAAGACTACAGTTAGTTTGTTGCATGTGTAGCTTCTGTTGCTCATCTTGTTGTTTCTTTATATGTCATGCGTATCTTATGGGTTGCTATATATTTGTGTATTAAAATCAGTCAAATATTATCAACTGGATATGGTCTCTGTGAGTTGAAAAAACATGGAAATATTTGTGCTGTTTTGCCTTGTATGGATAACGTTAGCTGTACTTTGGCATTTTTTCTCCATGGTATAATTGTACAAATGATTGTTTTCATAGTCTGTACTGTAAATCCACTGCTTTCATAGAGTTGATTATAGAATCTGCTGTATTTATGGGGGAATGATTCACAAAAGTCAGCTTCAGAAGAAAGTTTCCTTCCTGAGAAGTTCTGCAGTGATTCTTTTAGCAAGTTTATTATTCCAATAGCAATTGCAAGGTTTTCTTAATTGTCTTGGGAAGGAAAATATGAAATCAGTTCCCCTTTCTGATCTGCCACAGAGTGGATCTCTTTCACACCAGGTCCAGTAGAAAGCTGGGCCCATGATAGTCCTGGAGAGAACAAGACTAATCCCATACATGTAGTTAGAGTATTCTTTGCACCCCTCATTAGCTGCACTCCACAAGTCCTAAGTCAGACATCATAGCTTAGTCAACATCAAAGCAAGATGAAATTTTCTCACCTAATGAAGCAGAGAGCTGAACTAGAAAACTTCCTGTTAAAAAGCTGTTACCATTTGGTTACACAGACACACCAACCCTCGACTGTCCCTCCTCCCTCCTTAACTCTGGTGTCTCAGCATGTGTTGTATTTGCTTTCCTCATGCTTGTATAAGAGTGGGTCCTCCTACCTCACCCAGGTTTTTTTTTTTTTTGTCTTTGATTTTTTTTTTTTTGTTTGTTTTGTATTTGTTTATTTGCTTTTGTTTGGTTTGATAGTAATGAATCTCCGACTGACTTGAGCCTGTCATCATGCATGATTTAGGCACTGCTGCTATAGTCTGTTGTTGTGTGGAGTTGAAATCATAGCTCATCAACTGGTAGTGCCATATTATGCTGCATGAGTGAAGGAATTGCTGCACATTATGAGAATGTAGGCAGGGCAGAGACATACTGTATAACTGATGGACAACCCAGAAATCTTAGAAAAGACTGATTTTCAGGAATTTGGCACATAATGTTTGTTTGAGAGGAGCAGTGTGACAACTCAGCAATATGTGCTAAACTAGCCTGCGCCAGTGTTGTCAGAGATGTTGAAGGCTGAATAGCTTGAGATTAAAGAGATAAATCTCTTTACTGCTGCATATGAGGGTTAACTTTTAAATGGTAGTTACTCACAAATAGCACACAAAGAAAAAGAAGAAACGTAAACAATTGGGAAGTTGCATTTGTTAGTCCTAATGAGACCGATCTGTTGATATTAGATGTTGCATAAAGTCAGTTATTGACTTGCAACATAATCTTATCCATGGTTGATTGAATGAATTGATTAGAGAATGGAGAGACCAGAAGTTGAGAAGGGATGAGATAATCAAAGGAAAAAAAGAAGACAGTAAGAGAATTGAGTAATTATGTAAGGTTGGTTAATTGAATGTTTGACATAAAATAGAGATCTGTAAGGTTTTGAAAACATGGAGAAAGGCCCATGGAGCTAACGCAGCTTGTCAATGCTTATGTTTAAGTGTGGGTAATACCGTAATACTGTTACATGTATGTATATATATTTGGTAGCCACATTGAACCATAGACAGTGTGGAGCTAAATCCTTTGGCCTTCAAGAATTGAGAACTAACATAGATTACTAATGCTGTACTAACAGGTTTTGCATACATTATGCCAAGTTTCAGTAAAACAAATGCATGCATCACTGAGCTTGGAAATATTGCACACAAGATGAACCTTAACTTTGTTTTGACTGTGAAACTGAAATAGTTTAAGTATTCAAGATTCCACAAGGTGAGGGAAGTCACTTTCTCTTTTTTATATGCGCAAACGCACACCTTTTTTTTTTTTTTTTTATGTGTAAAACAACATTCGCAGACTACAATTTCTGATTCATTCATTCTGACAGGTCCCAAAACTTGGAGATCTTTCCTCCAGCACCGACGCACCAACTTCTAACAGACAAGCGATGAATGTCAACTTTTCTGAGATCAGATCTGAGGGGTCGCGACCTGGCACAGCCAGCCCAGCCGAGGATGAAAAGCCAAAGAAAAAAGGAGGATTCTTGAACAAGAGCAAGAATATCTTCAAGAAATTAACTAGATGAAGTGTGGCATTCTGAAAGAGTCTTTCATCACTCTTTCAGTTTTGTATCAGTTTTTTTTTTTTTTGGTTTGATATTTATGAGGACCAAATTCATGTGTCTATATTTGGCCATAGTCACATTTGTTAACTAGCCATGGAGTGTCTAGAACAGTTCTGCCTCTTACAGTCACAACTCTCCCATTGTATGTTATGCTATGGTGTTGGATGTTGTAGGTTGATTTTGATGGATGAATTTTAGTTTACAACAGAGCACATGCTGGTCAGTCCTTGTGCTAGATTTGTACTAGTAGTTTTCAGTATTGACTGTGATTGTCCACAATCTCCTTCCTCCAAGCCAAAACAGAAATCTGTTCACATAAACTAGATCTCCTTTTTTTTTTTTAAATTACTGTTGGAAATTGTACATATTTAAGAGTTATGTTTCTGTTACTGTCAGCATTGAAGATGTATATTTCTGAGTCAGTTTGGTTGTTTATGATTGCAGCTGGCTGTATGAATGTTTTGTCCAGCTGTTTTAGAACAGTAACAGTGACAGATTGTACAAGCACCAAAAAGGACATCAAGGGCCACATACTGCGGGTGAACTAGGAATAGTATTGAAACATAAACTGTGAATGAATATGTTGAATGCTTTGGGAAGGGGGGTGGGGCTTCTGGATATCCTCTTTTTTACATTGAAGTGTTTCCAGTCTACAGTCAAGACAATGCTGGGTGAAGATTGACAGGCAGAATTTTTGATAATTTTTTGTTATAACAGCATTTTCAATGTGATCTTTTTATCCTAGGTTATGGCTGCTCTTTGAACCCTTTGAGTACCAACACTGTTTCAATTAAAATTCTAATGACAAATTACCCATATCCTTCACATCCTCTTTCTGCTATTTATCTAAGAAACAAAGTCTTGTCAAACAAAGATAGATAATCCCTAAAGACTGTCAAGTCACCTCAGAAAAACAACCGTATTGGCTAGTGGGATTTCTCGCACTGAAAGATTAATACTGAATGATGAGAATGATGTTCTCCTCAGTGAGATAGAAATAGATGTACATTGAGCAAATACCAGTCAGCTGTCAGTTCAGATTTACTACAGTATGAGTGGCTGTTCAACTGTTTCTCCCTGTAAAAGATGTCGATTCAAACCTGTAACCAAACATAGTAGGTAGTTTTCTCTAAGACGTTTCTTTCTTGTTTACTGTTTTTCTATATATAAATCATTTCTGTCTTTGAGGCAGAAAGAAATGGTTTAATTGTTGAGTTGTGCCAAAGACAGCCAAAGAGGAATGGGTGTTCCGCGATCCTGTTGTTTGTAATGTGTGCAAGGAAAACATTTTGTAATATTATGTTGAATAATTACTGTGAATGGTCAGTTTAGAGGTCAGATGGCCAGAATTCTGGCCAGGCTAGGAGAAGGGCTGTTTATTGTGAAAGGCCTGCTGTTTCCACAACTTTTGTGTTCTTACTAATCTGCTGATCCACTTGAAATCAGTCTGTCATCTGTCATTTGCATCGCAGCCAGTCAAGATAAACAAGATATCAATATTCTACCAAACTTCGTTATTTGCTATAATGTTCATCCTTACCTCGTTCAACTTTGATGTGGTGGACAAAGTTTTGTGCTAGCTTGACAGTGGCCAGCAAATATTGCAAGTTGAAGTTACAGGTGTGACAACACTCTCAACACCAACACAAATTTGAAACATTGGCAAAAATGAAGAGTTGGTTACATAAATGTAAATTTTCACCTCACAACTTCCTGGTATGCTCATAATCTGCCCAAAGGAGCAATATTTTCTTATGAAAAGATGTATGTGCTTTGAATTTCAATGAAAATACACACATCAGACCACTTCTCTCACATTCCTCTGCCCCCCCCCCCCCTCCTCGATTTCTCTGTTTGAGTTCAGTGGCTTGTGACTCACTGTGATTGGCTACAAAACATTTGATTTTGTACTAGGCTGACTCCAGTGTTTCATTGACTCGGTGACATTTCCTTCTAAACACAGAGAGAAAAAAAATACAATGGTGTTAAATGATTTTGCTAATAGGATTATAAAATATGATGTTTATAAAATTTCTTGTCATGGCTTGTTCAGTCTGTTGTGATACAAACCTTTAAGTTGCAAATAAAATTGAAGAAATGTGGTGACATTTTTGAGAACATTAAGGGTTTGCAGTGGACCGCTCGGAAGGTGTAGATCTTTTGATAGACTTCCTTTACCAACTAATGATCCAATTTGTATTCATTCTTTGTTTCGCATTTCATACTCATATGTAGATTCAGCCATGTTAGGCGCAATATGGCCATAATCTTGCTGATGGGCTGTTAAATCTCATGACAAAGAAACAAACAGTCTCATACCAGAGTATTGGACATATAATATGTCCATTTTATAGCAGTGAAGAGAGAGTGTTAACATATTATGTTCATGCCGAACATTCTTTAGCTGTTTCACACAATTTTCTCAAATATTGCAATAAACATTGCAACTCTTGTGTAGAAAATCTATATCAGGTAGAAGAGGATGAAATTGAAAAGCTTCATGAAAAGGCTGCACTTTTTCCATTCCGCAGCTTGGGTGCATAGAATTTATTTTAAAACTAAGAGAATACATAGAGACAGCTGGTATCATCAGTCAAAGCACATCTCTTTTCCTTCCAAAGTATTTGGTCAGACATTTTGGAATCAGCAAACTATAAATGTTTACAGTTGCCAAGATGTATATGAGACGTGACGCAACAAAATCAGGCACACGTCATATTTTGAGCGTCTAGACTTATTGGTACTAATGTAAAGCTAAATTCATTTCTCCTTCCGGACGTGAAAAAATGTTTGTTCCACCTTAAGTTAAGCTTGAGCTACTCACAATTAAAGATGATGGGGGTGACCTGTTGCTGCAGCTGAATTTAGTGAGAAAATGGCAGGTCATTTTTGTAAATCCTTAATAATCTCTTTTAGCCCATGCCGCTGAATTACAATTTTTCGTCTTTTACTCAATCTATTTCAGCAAATTTAACTCTGAAATGCATTTTTGCATTGATATAGTAGGGTTCTGTGAAGAAAAAAAATTTGTGTTTAAAAGTTTATTCGCTGTCAAAAACAGGTAATTTCTCCAGGTGTCCGAGTTTGACGAGCACCGGATTTCATCATGTTGCATCTCATATTGTAGGCATAAGAACGAATGGTAATAGTACCATGAACATGGAACCTTTATTTTTGCCTCAAATTATTCAGAAGATAATGGTGTTAATGTAAATGGCAAAGAATATTTAGAACTGGAAAGACAAAGTAAATGGTAAAAATATAAGTAGGTCACTAGTGGCCAGCTGTTTTAGAACTCTAGAAGTAGGTCTGATAAGTATGTGGATTGTTCACCTCACTCTATACAGTATAGGCAAAGCTGTTTTGTTGACTCTTTTCTGTGATGTAATCCCATTCACTTGATAAACTTGTACACAGTGACAAATTTTGGTGTGTGGTCTGTCATATTGTGACATGTGTGTCTGTTGTGACATGTATATCTGTCATATTATGACATTTGTGCCTGATATATTGTGATGTATGCCTGTCATATTGTGACATGTATGCCTATGTGTCTGTCATATTGTGACATGTGTGCCTGCTTTTAATGTGATAGCATAGCATTGACACCAGGTCAGATCATGACCTATATTCTCATCGCCAACATCATGCCATGACATGTAAACTTGCCTATGACATTATGACATTTGTCATGAATGTTTTGTCAGCAATGTCATATTATGACATTTGGGCTTGTCTGTTATGTTCTGGATGTTATTTCTTTGTTAACTTCATAGGGTGTACGGAGGTATGTGTGAGTACCAGCTATTACAGAGGAGGCAGAAATCTATTAGATTTTAAAACAGCCACTGAGATTCCTTTGGATTTCACAGAGAGACTGAGCCCGTAAAATTGGAGTCAGTAATTGTAAACACACAGAATTCAGAAACAGGTAGAGCAGGTTTATCTTATTGCATGGAAAAACATGAGAGACATTTATTTTTGTTGTTCCATTTTGTTTAGTCAGCTCAGGACAAAGAAAGCTTATTTTGGAGATTTCATTTGTACCTATAACTATAGCAATTATCTTTCTGAAGTTTTCGTCAATTAGAATGACCTTGATTCTTTGCCAGGGGCAGAGGATCCTGAGGGACAACATTGTGTAAAGTCTATCTTTGATAGAGAGTGGAAACTTCATTCCTTACCCTCTGCCTGAATCCAGCTGCAAGCAGGACATAAAGCCATTGTTTGAACATACAGATATGACCAAAAAATCCATTGTTAGAAAAAAGGTGACCAAAAAAATCCATTGTTAGAAAAAAGGTGACCAAAAAAATCCATTGTTAGAAAAAAGGTGACCAAAAAATCCATTGTTAGAAAAAAGGTGACCAAAAAATGCATTGTTAGAAACTACAGATGTGACCAGAAAAGGGTGTTTTTAATGTCTCAAGTGTTTCAGTGAAAGTGATTTGTCCCTCCCACCCTTTCCCCTCGTCTGAAGACATTGAACATCACAGCTTGTAGAATATTTGTCACCATGATGTACATATGACCTACTGTGTGTGAGCGGTTCTGGTGTGAGAGATGATTATTGGCCTATGGATGTAACACAGCAATCGGCCGCTCTGGCTTCACAGACAATGAATTTTCAGGTTTTCAAGCAATAGGTGATATCTCTGTCAGATCTGTACATAGAAGTGTTTATTATATACAGATACATAGGTAGTGTTTTACCAATAATATGTTTGCCTGGTATTGTTGCATGTTTGTATCTTCTCAATATGTTTGTCTTCATGTTTCTCTCCTTGTACAGACATAGCTAAAAACTTTGTGCTAAAGGTAGCCCGTTGTCATGAAAAGAATTTGGACAGATGGACAATAGATCGTTCTGACCAAGCAGAAGACTGGAAATCCCAGCATCTATTTTTAGTAGAGGGTTCAAACACTCCAAGCTGTTCACAAGTTTGCTTCACTTTTTGGTTTGTCCCTGTCACTGTGGGTAGGAAATGTATGACTAAAACTCTTCACTTTGAGCTCATTGAATCTAGATGTCCTCCAAATAATAGTAGTAGTGAGTACTGTTAATGAGTTTAATATCGTAGGAAAATGCCTGACATATTTCTGGCATCGGATTTTCCCAAAAATCTTATAAACAACTATTCTTGTGGGTTTTGTGGTAGAGCTTAACACTCAGAAGTGAGTGTTCTATTTTTAGCAGGGGCACATACGGTTCACTGGGGATTTTCAGATCTGCGCTTAGTTAAACATAGACTATTAGGATTAGGCTAGTACAAGCATCCTGTTTTTGTATTTATTTGAATTTCATTTGCCAGATTATTGACATGTCCAGCTCCACTGAAAATGTGGCTGTTCTGTGCACCTTAGGGTTTGAATAATGTTCTTGTCAGCATTGTTGTTCTCTTTGATGTTGGCATTAATTTTGGTTTCGAGAAGGATGTAAAATGCATGAATGGAAGAGAAGGGCGCAAGATTTTCAATCTGATCTTATGTAAGGTATCTTGACTTATCGTGGTCGCTGAACTTACTTCAACACCTTTTTGGCACCTGCTGTAGACAGCGCCAGGCATTGGGTAGGATAGACTAACAAAGGGTATGTGGCCTTCAGACAAGGGCTCGTCAAGGAAGATGTGGACAGGTAACGTGAATGAACCTTTGACCTTCCAAGGCATTCCACACTCAAAGATCTCAGAGTTCACAGCAGATCAACAGGTGGTAAATTGTACTGTGTGAAAAGGAAAGACGGGGAGAGGGGGAAAGTCGGCTCTGAGAAGACCAGTCCCCTAGTGAAAACAACTACAAGCTGAAGCACAAAGTCTGTTATCTGCCATGCAAATTGAAAGATGTTAAAGTTTATCACACAGCTTTCCTAATTTAGCATGAATTTTGGAAATGATGACAAGTACTGATAATGGATTTGTTAATCTTAGAAAGGTGTGTTTCAAGCACTTGCTTTCATTTGACCAGCACCCAGAGAGTTTCTACAGATGTCAACAGATGTTAACCTGTTGTGTTAGTATTGTATGAACAATGGGCTCAAAGGCCTATCAACACAGAGAAGTTGTGTAGTGGTAGAATGCTATTGTTGCTGCTTCTCAAACACGGCGTGTTTTGTGTTGAAATCCAACCATCCTGTCCAGCCAGCCAGCCAAGCTGTTTCCCTATCAGTATCCCTCTCTGCAGTGTCTGTCTATGTTTTGTATGTGTCCGTTTTCAACCCATTCCATCTGTACTAGCTGTTTCTTGTCTTAGACCAGTACATAGACATACTGTTGAGTAGACCCGGCGTACATGGGCAACTTCTGGCCCAGTTTGAAAGCGCGTCGGCGCTCAAAGTCAGGGACCGGACTGCTTTGACTGTGGAAGGCAGCGCACATAGAAAAAAAAAGAAAGAAAGAAAAATCCATTTGAAGCACGAAATGGGAAGGATTTATGATTAACACTCTTCACTGTACTATGAGTGACAGACTAAAATAAATTTAAAGCCAGATAAACCTAGATCCACCCCCCCCCCCATAATAATAGTAGTAAGTAGTTGTATTAATTTAGTTACGGGTGGGGGGGGGGGCAAAATAATAATAAATAAATAGTGACAGTTCAGAGGAAAAGGGGATTTAGAAAGAGGCTCACTGAAATTGACCACACATAAGGCATAACGCTGATCAGCAAATCAGTGGAAAGTGAGAAGGGCAAAAATTATCAGACAAACAAGTGTGCGTTGCCGACAGCCAAACAAAATAAAACAAACAAACAAACACACAAACCAAACAAAACATAAAAGTAAGCTACCAGATACTGTCTCAAAGTTGCTGTCACTCCATAATCATTGAATCAGACTTAAGTCTGTCACTCACAGCCAAGAGTTTTAGTCATAAATTTCTTCCGCCCCCCCCCCCCTTTTTTTTTCCCCATGCATGCTTCATTCCAGAGCCGGTCGACTCCCAGTGTTTGAGCGACACTCATTGGCTCAGTTCGGCGCATGGCGGCCAAAAGCTAATGGCGAGCGGGGCGGGTCTAGTTATCTATGGTATGTCTATGGAGCAGCAAGGTAGCGGCGCATGTCTATGTCAGCTGTATGGTAGATCGGTGCGGTAGTCCCCTGGGTCATCCTGACCCAAAATATCTGGTGGTTCCAATCAGGTAATAGCTCATCTCTCTCACTGAACTGAACTCTTGTTTTCGTTTATATTTAAATACATTTATATATACATCCATATATATGAATATACAAACCTACAGCCAATACAATATTAAAAGCATAAATTCAATTCATTTTGCAATGTAATAAATCAAAATATTTTGAAAGAACTCTTGTGTTGGATGTGATTTAATGTTTTGTTTCTTTCTAAGTTTTTTCCTCTCCATTCTCAATCTACTGACGTTGTTGTTGTTTTCTAAATTCTTATCTCACCCGGACCATCTGAGTCTTTCACACCTTTTCTCTTAGTTTGAAATGATGGAAGAGAAAGAGGCATATAAATAAAACGCTTCCTTGACATCTGAGAATATCTTCAGCAACCAGTTGGGTATTTACAAAGGGAATAATTAGTCTACAGATTTGGTATCACACTAACAATCAGCGTGATGTAGAGAAAGACGCATGACGTTACGGCAAAAGCTGCTCACACTCGGAGCACACTGTAGTGTCTCAGAAGCCAAAATATCGATGGCCTCTCTCGCCTGTACCCGTGTAACGTCAAACTGAGCAGTGATGATTACCGGTACTTTAGTGATGACAACATATATAATAAGAGAGTTTGTACTGTTTGTTAGATCAATAAACGAATACATTGGATCCCCCTCAAGGGAGACGCAGTGGCTCAATGGGTATGGCGTCTGCTCATGGAGAAAACAGTACCGGGATCGAAACGCGGGTTCTGCATCGGGGGATGACAGGACACGAAGATCGAAAACCCGCTTTTTTTTCACTGACTCAACGGTCCCCTGGCTTCCTGTGGGTAGGGAAGCCCGACGTCTAGCCTTCTCGGATAAGGG
>JBCAUA010051378.1:0-11614 GCA_038406235.1 Peronia verruculata
AGTTGGAAAATAGTGAAAAACGGTAAAAAACAGAAGTGACTTGAACTCACCTGCTGCGACTTGCGACTCATTTGCCCTGGGTGTAAGACAAATGTATGAGTGACTTATTTTTAACCCTGTACTGATTCTCTATCAGAGCAATCCTTTACTGTGTTTATCTTTGCAGCATCTGTTGTAGCCTCTTGAGATGTTCTGATAATTCATTAGGATAAAATATACTATCTGTTTGGTTTGTCCACAGATTGCAGTCAGAGGAACCACAGACAGACTGGAAGGAAGAAACAGAACTGGTAACAGAGACACTGCAGCAAGGCTCCACAGGGGCACAGCAAGTCTTTCTCTCTCCCTCTACCATCAAACTCTTTCTGAGCAAGTGTTCCACCCTCAGCTGTGATAAAGCTGTAGAGATCCTAGCACAGAAGCTGGCAAGCAGGGATGCAGGCATGATCATAGTAGGTCAATTTTAATCAACATTCTGAAATTCAGAATTTATGAGGAAATGCATTATTTGTCATGTAAATTTTGTAACTATACCATCAGATCTAAAGGGCAACAAAATTTGTTTTATTACTGTTGTGGAGATTCATTACTGTTTTTTTTTTAAATTTTTAATCTCAGTGTGTGCTGTAAAAATATTTAGTTTGTGAATTAGAAAATTATGGTAATCCAATCTCCATATATTTCGTCTGGGCCATTTATTGTACAATTACAGGGTACAAAATCAGTTTAGGAATGCAAGATTTCCATCCAGTTTTGTGCAGATACCTCAACAAAGTGGTGATTCTCAAAGCAAGCTAGAGTTAGGTATTAGTGGCTTGCTGTCTAGCAAAACTACAAAAAATGTGAAGCTACAATCATACATATATCCATTCAAGAAACAGAAATAAACATGATCATGGAAATCATGTATAATGCTGTCACTTAAAGTCAGTTCACCGAAAGTGAATTTTTGCTTGAATTTCAAACCTATTAGTTTTCCCTTTATATTTTCATAATGGTGAATATCAACATTGTTTGAAGGCATCTTTTTTTTTTTTTCTCTTTGGGCCTCAGAAGTTGACTTGACTGTATATGTATTTGAATTTATTTGCACTTATTCCAGATTTGGAAGGAGTTTTTAAGTCATTCTAATTTTTCAAAATGGCTCTTCATACTTACGATGCAAACAATTGTGACGTAATTTGACATCAGACTGTCTACTTCAAGGAAATAATGTGTATGGCGTGCAGTAGCATGGGGTGGGGATGGAGAGAAGAGAAGAAGGAGAGATGAGGGATGTAAATCTTGACTGCATAATCAGACCAGACATGGACTAATTCCCTTTGATTGCCAGCACTTGGAACAGCGTTTATGGCTGGTCCTGTGTCAGGAGGAGCTGAGCGTCCTGGCCAGTCAGTTTTAAAGAGACTTTAATATTATTTTCATTTACAAGGTGGATGAGTTTTTTTGATGGGTAAGGTAGATAGATTTTTGTATTTTTCCAAAGGACTTTTCATGCTGATGGAGAGAAAAATGTCTCAACACTAGGTCTCAAGAATCTAGGATAGAGATAAAAAAATCAATGCATTTTACCCACACTCAACATATACACCCATGTCCTCTCTCTTTCACACATATTCATTGGTATGAAAGAAAAAAATGTCTACTAGTCTACTAATTCTGAAGTTGTAGAGTAGCTTTGTTTTCAATCATTTGTTTTAGATTGTTGAATTTAAGTTATGGAACTACATATGCTAGCGATAGCCATTAAGACCACCTTTGGCAGAGTGGGTTTCTGTGTTTTGGGCTGATGTTTTCATGGCCTCTTGTTCATTTTTTTCTAATGAAGGAGTGATTTGAATACCTCATTTAAAAACTGCTTTCTTTTTGGGTAATTGTGAAATTTGTATACATGCTGTTTTTCTTTCGCATACATTCTTGTGGTTTTTTAATCATGGACAACAAATGCTTGATGATAATTGAAGTTGTGGAAAAAGAATCCCAGGTTTGGTAACTTTAATCTTATTTAGATTATAATGGCAGCAGAAAATTACTTGTAATAAATGCTTGTTGGAAAGAAACAGATGCAGAAATCAGTTGTAGTAATAAACTGTATTATTTTTATTTATTTACCCCCTTCTCCCAACTCTCTCTCTCTCTCTCTCTCTCTTCCCTTCTCTCTCTGTCTCTTCCCTTCTCTTTCAAGCTGGCCCTGTCACACATGAGCTACTATGCACATTGACATACAGATGTGCACACTTATCCACACAGGAAACATTTGCATTCAGTGCACACAATTAAACGCAAAGTAGGTTGTGAGCTAGTGGCACTCCGAGTACCAGGCACTGAAGACAAATCCATAAGAGAATACATGAAATACCCACTGAGCTTGAAGCATGGGATATCGGCTTATGTACCTGATTTAGTGCTGAAGAAAAAAGCAAGAATAAAGACTCAAACTTACAAAAAAAATGCATAAACGAACACGAAGTGTCTCTGTTTGCAGTTTTAGTATGAAAAGCCCAATGAATGCGCCTTATAAAATAATTAAGCATGAGTGGACCCCCCATCTTTCCCTCCAACCCTTCTCTCTCTCTCTGCCTTTCAAACAGTCAGTGTTACGTATGCACACACATACAAACACACAATCACACACATGTGAGCACACACACACACACAAAGGAATAGCATTGCATTTTGGGGGGGGAGGGGGGGGGGGGAGGGCAAGTCATATATGAATAGGGTTAACTATTTATATATTAATTTACTGGAAGTGAAGCAATAACTGGCCCTCCAAGTGCCAGGTACAGATGAAAGATCCAGGAAGAAATAATATGTTTCTCTCCACCTCCATCCCATTTAACTGCATGCCTAGCATGATGTTTTCCTGAACTGGACAAGTTGACATCAGATTACACCATGATTGCTTGCATCATAAGTTTGGCTGGGGGGGGGGGGGGGTTCCACGTTGAGGCGGGTCATACATATAAAAAGGCCTAGCCTTAATTTTTGAAAAACAGCTAGCTATGATGTTTGATCTCAAGCCTTACAACACAAGAAAGTTTGACTTGGTAATGGTGGTGGTTAGGCTTGTACGATTAGAGTCGAGTCGGATAACTTTGCCACTTTCAGGAAATGCTTCAGTACTTGATCTCTCTCTTCCATTGCATGTGTAGGCTTTTTACCTGCTAATTTTAGTGACCAATCAACATGAAGAGTATGGCCAAATTGCTCTATTTTCCTGTCGTGTCTTAGTAGTTTTGGTGTTTTTACATGTTTAACTCTTGTCAGGCAATTTCGCCAGCATTCATGGAACTTCGCCACCAGCATGGAGGGAAATTCGCCATAGCTGGATAAAATTTTGTTTAATTGTTTTCTTTGTTTTGTTTCGAGTTCTTGTTTGTTTGTTTTTAGTTTCTTTTTATCATTTTGTTTAAAAATCAATACAGGAAGTTAAACCCATGTTACGTTTAGCTTCACCCCTCCCTTGCCCCCAAACACACAAAATTTCTAGCTTGCCCAGCACAGATTAAACCATTTTTCACAGCTTCAAGAGCTTTTTCAATATCCTCATAAGTGTATTAATTGTAGATATGTTTATTTATTTTACCCATTGTGATCACAAAGATTAGTTCTACCATAGAAAGTAGAATCGAGAAGCCTTGGATCTACAAAATTGTAGCTGGCAAATTTCCCCTACCGTAGTAGAGAATTTTCATGACTAGATCTGTTATTTTACAAACACAGTTTTGAATTAAAAATACGATCTCACAATGATATAAACCATCAAATAATTCTACTTAATGAACAAACAGGCTAATAAAAGCATTTATTTAAGCAAATTTGCATAGTATAGTGACAAATAAGGATAATCAATGACAAGCCCAGCCAGGCAAAATATGGGCAGTGAAACCAGAAAGGGAAGAAAAGAGAAGTGCTGCATGGGATCACACCGATGTCGTCACATGGGACACGCTGTTGTTTTCACACATCACCTGATTAATTTGATTGGCTTATAAAATCGCATATAAAACATTTGAACTATAAATAAGATGTCACTTGAACTCATCCAAACGTAGGTAAAATGGTTCTAGCTGGAATTAGCACTGGTGGAGCAGGTGGTGAATTTCCCCACCTGGCGAAGTTACCAGACTCTACTCTGTAAAACAGTGCGAAACCAGATGATGCAATGAAAATTCACTGGCGAAAAGATCAAAAATCTTCATTTTTATTGAGTCATACAGGTTCACTTACAGATTTATCAGCTTAGTGTGTTAATCATTTCTTGTAACACCAAAGATGGGAGCCAGAAACATTTGTCAGTTCTTGAAATAAAATGTATTTCTGTCTCAGTTTCGACAGTATGATAAATCACTCTTTGCCTCGTCATGTAAAGTGTCGTATTTACTGCTTTGGTGGAGGTTTATCAGCTGTCTGCATTTTCTGTTATAACAAAAATCATTGACCACACTGACATGTTTTCAAAATATCTATGTATGCCACTTATTTTGTGTTTTCTTTTATGTTCTTTTTTTTTATTTCTTTTTTTTTTCTTCTTAAATTTTATGTTTTATTTAATTTTGGACAAAGGCAGTGGAAAGGCAACTTTTGTACAAATCTTATCATTCTTGTGTTTAATTTTTTTTATTTTGCATTTATATGTATATTTTTTTATTTTTTTTTATCTTCCAGAGAGCTTTGCAGCTCCTAGAGGGAATTATCTACAATAGAGAGGAATTGATAAGCATTGATCGTCTTGCACTGACCTGCAAAGACTCTCTGGTCAGTTGCTACTTAAACTCTCAGTCCAAGTTCCCCCCTGGAAATCTGAGTCATCATTCTCCTGAGGCACAGAAGGACCTGAACTCTTCTATACCACTTCAAGAGGTACAGGACTTGAACACTGACAAGACTGGCTTGTGGAAATCTGTTGAGGTGAAATGTGCAAAGACTGTGCTTATCCTGCAGCAGCTGTCATCACAGAAGGAAATATTGCCAGTCTCACATTTCAGCCATTTTCTCCCCAGCCCACCTCTTCCTACTTTTTCTGGTGGAGAGCTTATACAGCTTGAAGGATCTGGGGCAGAGATTTTGTGAGCATATGATCTCTGTTCATGTCTCGATTTCACAAACTGGAACACAAGTTCACTTTTATTACCTTAATACATTGTTGGTATTGTAAAAATGACATTGCCTTGCTCTAAAAATGCTGCCAGCTGTTAATTATAAACATCCAAGTACAAGCAGTATTCACTACATAATATTTTATAAACTATGACAATAACTGCGGAAAAATTTATACATGTATGTCAAAGGTTTGATAAGTGCCCCCCCCCCCCCGACACACACACATACATAAATACCTGCCTCTTTTTTTTTTTCCTGCTTTATAAAAGCTAATTCATAAAATAAGATCTGTGATTTGTTAATTGGTATGGGTACTTTCATGTTTATGAACAAAAATACTCATGAGTAGACTGCATATCTCTTGCAATAAGTGAGCACTTAATGCAGCAGTTTCAGTCTTAGTATGAGAATAAATACAAACACTTATGGCCATAAAAAGGATTCGATTTGTGCAACAGCTGATGTGGATATTCTTCAAGCCAGTCCACTCCAACCCTGGCTGTCTTAAGTTTTTCATGCTCCTGCTCTAGCCCATTTCCAGTGATAGTAATACAAGACCAAATCCCTATGTTTATTACTATGTCAGTGTCAGCTTCGCCTCAGACACAGTCATGCCCTTAGCAATTAAGTGAAGTGTCTTTTATTGTTATTATCTATCATCAGTGATTTGGTTTACTATCTTTTATGTTATATGTCATTGATCCCACTGATAGTGATCTCATTGCTTGCATCAGCTGGGAACTTCAGAAGTGGGGAAGCTGACTGTGAGCGGTAAGCCTGCAAATAGAAAATGGTCGGGGGTGAGTTGGATAGAGGAGGATTATCTCTATCATCTCATTCTGACTGCTCAAATTTTTGTTTGTGTGAATTTGTCTAGGTTTTTTTTTTTTTCTTTCTTTCATTTTTTTCTTCCGTGATTGAAATTAATTAGAGCTTACAACCTTTTTTATTATTTTTGTTTTGTTATAAAAAAAACATTTTATATGCAAAACTATTGATTGAAAAGCTACAATACAATCTGGAAAGTGCAATGATAGAATTAAAACAAACTCATGCTAAATCTGAGTTTCTGCATTTTGTCAGCAAACATTAGCCCAGTCCTACTGGGTGTTTCAAATACTTCAATTTCCAAGTCCAGTTTGTTTTGGAAGAAACTTCAACGATTCTTGTTATTGACTAAATTTGTGATCGTTTTTTCATACAAGGCAAAATGGTTTTTATTTTATATTACTATATATTGTCTGTGTGTAACACAGTGTGTATTATGAATTTGATTCTGGTCTTTCAATTTAAAAAAATAACTTTTTTTTGTCTTTCCCTTCTTTTTATTTTCTTCATTTTTTAGTCAATTAATTTTGCCCTCTCTTTCTTTTCTTTTTTTTTTTTTTCCCTTTTTGTAAACAACAAGATTTACAACTTTATTTTTTATTTTGTAGCCTGCAAGCATTATTAACACTTTCATTGCCAACAGCAACCTACTTCATCCATTTTAATGAATTATATGACTAATGACATAATAAAAGTGATGCTATAGGTGATCATTTTGAAGAAATTTCCTTCATAATCTTAGGATTTAACGAGTCTCTCATGAAATGTCTTAAACTTTTTAAACCCTCTCAGTTTCAATCCGATTTTTCAGCTGTGGCAAAGAAGGGGTTAAAACACTCATGTGCCCTTTTAAAGAATGTTATATTAATTTGCTTTTGTTTGTTGCATATATTTTGGTTACATGAAAGTGTGGTGATAGAAGCATTCTTCTTGTGGAGTGAAACACATGACGGTCTTCAGAGGAAGAGTGGATTTTTTATTAGATGTTTAGGCCTTTAACTTCCTGGCATCTTCTATAACCCCTACCACATCTAGATCATGATTCTCAATGTCCACCACCCACCCTTTTTCCCTCGGGTACTTTCGGGAATTTGAACCAGTCCCATTTAGTATGACAGGCTCCAAGATGTATAAAAGTACAGCGATCTCCTAAGAACCCTCTGCCTAAGAGCCTGGTCCCCCTAAGAACCTGCCTCTGCCGTGAAACGGAATTTTTTCCCTATAATTTACCCTGCTCTCTCCCCTATGAACCAGCTCCCAAATAAAAAATCAACCAAAGAGCCCAGTGTTGGGCCAAGACCCAGGAGTATTTATTGTGTAATTTCACATTAGGTTGTCCACTTGAGAGAAATGCACAGTGCTAGCTGTGCAGTAAAATAGGGATGGGGATGGAGGGAACAGGTAGACAAAAGGAGTGGAAGTGATAGTTGATGTATGAGTATGACTGAATAATCAAGCCACATTGTGAACTAACCCATAACCATTCTTTGTTTGACCAACACATGGGACAGCATTTGTGATTGACTCTGTGGATGAGTAGGAGTAAGTTTAGCCTCTTTACTGGTCAGTTGTTTTGCTACTTCTGTTAATCTGTAAACACTTGAGTCAGTCGTGTGACTATCCATAGGGTAACAATAGCAATATCATGTTTTCCACAAAGATACCGTTATGTGAAGACTCACTCAACGTCTGGGCAGTATTGATGAAATTATACACTAAGACAGATTAGGAATTGTTAGATCTGATTATGACACACACACACATACAGAGATGAAGGCTGTAATTTTTCACATAGATAAATCTTTAAACAGCAGTGTTGATCAACTAATCATAGGAGTGAAGACAATCTGTGGTCAAACAGGTTGCGTACCTTTTCAATCCGCCTAAGAACCCATCCGCCATAAAAGCCTGCTTGTTTTGTCTGCCTGCGACCAGGTTCTTAGGCAGAGACCACTGTAATGCAAATTCTTGTTTAGTATTAATATACACTTTGAGTATTTTAACCAGTCTGAAATATCTTCAAGCATCAAGATTTACATAGAGACTGACAATGTACAAAGTCAGTTGAGTGTATACAGTACAAAATTTTTACCCAAGAATTATTGAACTGCCATTTTGGGTTTCATTTGGGTTTCAAAGTATGGCAATTACATTTATATAGATGAGGTAAGATTAAATAAATCTTACCAAACCAGCTTTCATTTTTTAGTTTTTTTTTCAAGTTTAGTAAGGATATGGAGAGAGATGGGGTGTATCTTTTTTTTTTTTTCACTGCAGAGATTCAATGCTGTTAAGAATTGTTTGATAGCCCATTGCCACTGCACATGACTGCTTTCTTGTATAAAATATGTATAGGCATATTTGGATCTTTGAAGAATAATTTAATATAAGAGTGTGACACAAGATCATGACTTTTTGTCCATTGTATACATCATTACATTCAGCTCTTTTTGAATTGGCAGTTTCCTTTCTCTCCTTCACAAGAGGTTTTTTGATTTATCTTTTTTTTTATCTATGGTCGAATTATGAACTTATACATTCAAGATACAAAGAAAACAAAATTTTATTACCTCTTTATACTGTTGAAGGTAATGGTTCCTGTCTCTGTGTCATCTTTCGAGGTTGCCCTGAAATGACTCACCATCTCTCTCTGTCCTCCACTCTTCTTGTGCATTCCTCCATACATAGATTTGTATCATCCTTGATGTCATCCGTCCACATTGTTTGCTGTCTTCCTCTCGTTCGTTTTCCCTCGATCTTCCCCTCCAGTATATCCTTATTTGTTTAAGCAATGGATAGAGGATCACGACCTTCTGTCACAGTCTGTCATACATCATGTGCACAGTTTATTGTCTAGATGTTGTATAATATACACCCAATCCTCAGTACCATGACCATGTTTCTGATATTTATTAAAAAGTTGTTTATGAAGTGAGAGATCACATTTTGACTGTGAGCTCAATTTGCCCAACATGGAAAAAAAATATGACAATTGTAAATTGCATTTTATTGTTGTGTTTTTATTGTACTTCATTAGACATTTCATCAGTTTGTTATGAATGAAAGATGATGGCAGAGTTGACCTGAAATTGGTCTTTCTGGTGAAAAATGTTTGTTCAAATGTATTCTGTGTGGATGAATTTTTTTGGTAATTTAATTATCAATTTGCTTATTTCAAGATGTTTCTTTGTGTTGTATCATAGTCAAGCTGCCAGTGGTCTGAGACAAGAGAAATTAATTCCACTATCATATTCCTAAAATGTGCATCAATGTTTATTTTTTTCCTAGCTTTTGCTTTTTCTTGTGAATGGCTTGAAAAAGCATCCAGTCATTGTTATTAAGTCTTTCGATGTCAGCTTGCAATGTGATGCCAATCTAATGCTAATGGATGACAGTATCGAAGAAACATGGGTGATAGTACAGGTTAATGAACCAGCTAAAGATCTACAGGTACTGGGAATATTTTATTGACAAAAGAAACACATTCACTATAATTGTACATTAGCAACATGGAATCTTCTTCACTGTCGGTACAGGCAAGACAGCTTGTAACAAAATATCATGATCCAAGGATGAAACAAATGATTCAAGTTCTGGCACAGTTTGTTGTTTGATCATCAGTTGTTTGTGTTTTACTAATGGTTTTTTTTTTTTTTTTTGCTCTGTTACCATGCTGGAAAAAGATGTGGTGCAAAAGTGAGCAATCCACAAACTCTTTGGCTTCAGCTGTATCAAATCGATGAAGCTGAAGTACATTATCTCATTGATCATGCAGACAGCTCATCAATATGTAACTACTTT
The DNA here is from genome assembly GCA_038406235.1 of Peronia verruculata. Classification (NCBI taxonomy): domain Eukaryota; kingdom Metazoa; phylum Mollusca; class Gastropoda; order Systellommatophora; family Onchidiidae; genus Peronia; species Peronia verruculata. Next base: position 9,736 of record JBCAUA010051378.1, read on the forward strand.
TTTGGTTCACATTATGTTTATCATACATGTACTTGTACCACCAACATAAGTGAGAATGTCCTTTGGGTCTATTGGGGTTATAATAGATTATAAAGTTCTTAAAACTTGTACTCTATGGGGACAGGCGCTGTGTAAATGTTCTTTATTATTATTACTACTACACGTACTTTATTGGCTCCATCAAATTTAAAATGGTGTCATACAGCTTATTGTACCTTTCATGGTCTATACCTTGTTGTTTCCTTGTTGTTATCACCCTCATCAATGGAATAAAATTTATGAAAAAAAAAATATGGAATGCAACTCTTTGGTTTGTGTCCTGCATGAGCTTCTCTTGGAGCCAGATTTCCTGTTGTTACAATAAGTTGTTCCATAGTTTCTCCTGTAATATGAAAGCTAAAATGATGCAGTTTGTCTGTTGGATACAGATCATGTACATGTATGTATAATTATATACATGTATATAATTAATCAGTGGAAAGATACCAAGACAACTGAGTTTTTAAGTTACAGTTTCAAATGTATGAGAATTTTATATACCTACACATGAATTGTTTTCTTACAACCGTTTTTGTGTTTTTCATGGGAAAAACATGAACATAGAGAACAACATCAAACAGGGATGTCAAATTTCCTACTTTAATAGGATTTCCTACTTGTTGGCTGTCAATAATTTCTCTGATGGCCCCAAACTCGGTATTATTTACCTTCAACGTATTTCAGTTTTTCTTGTTACTAAAGAATATACCAGGGATTTTTCCTGTTTTTTCATGTACACAGATTGGCATCCCCGATCAAATAAAAATATGGACAAGGGTCCTCTTACTCTATGAGGCACAACATAATGAAATCAGGTGCTCACTGGTCAGTTTTGAGGTATATTCAGTTATTGGTATCACATTAAAGCTTGATATCACACTAAAGCTTATTCATTGTCTTCTCTGTTCTACCCAGGATAGAAGTCGTAAGGTTGGCAAATATAGATGATGGGGTTCTCTTGCTGCGTCAGCCGAGTTAAGTGAGAAAATGGTCAATCTGTTTTGTTAATTCCTATAAGTCTTTATTTAGATCAGGTCAGTTGTCACCAAATCACAATTTTTGAACTTTTACTTATTATATTCCAGGAAATGTAATTTTGGAATATAGATCTACTTATTAATGGACAGAGAAGGCTTTTATGCAACAAAACAATTTGCATTAAGATTTCACTCTCTGGAAATAATTCTTCATTTCACCAAGTGGCTGAATTTGACAAATATCTGATGCCATCATGTTGCATCTCATGTATATTATTATGTACATCTACGAAACTCTCTGGGAAAGCCAAAAAAGTGTGAGTAGTTTTTAAATGGAAGAAAAACATTGAGCTGAATTTTCTCACAAGTAGCTTCCAGTACTTCTCATTTTTCAAGAAACTCATGCGAAATCATTGAATGGCGCTATAGAAGTTTATCAGTCTTAAATGGTATCGATACGCCTGTAGATCTAACTCAAAACAGAAATTTGTCAGATCATATGACTGGTTCTCCCTGACATCACAGAAGTATTCAAGGGAAAGGGTCATGTGTGAAATTAAACATGAATGTGAAGGGGGTCAGTGAATTTGTGGGTACATATGCTCATGGCACACATACATACACTCACACACACAGACACACACACATATGTACACGTACACACACAAGAAATAAAAAATATGAACAGGATTGATTTGCAATATAAATAACGAAGTCACCATACTCTGGTCCCCCCGATAGATAGCGAATTGTCCACACGTCAGTCCCGCTAATCGGATGTACATGTTAGCGTTAGGGTGGACTTGTGCTGGTCGAGGGTCTCATACATATTAGCGTTAGGGAGGACCGTCACCCGCTCGTCG
>JBCAUA010051389.1:0-11614 GCA_038406235.1 Peronia verruculata
AGACACCCCACCGATGGCGGACTTACACCGCCTGCAGGTGGGAACAGAGAGCCTACTTATATACCCCGGGCCCCCGCTGGGAATTTGAGAATAGCCCAGCATCCCAAAGTGCTTATTTCGCGAAGTCTTTCTACAAATATCTGAAAATAACAGAGAGAACCTGCAAAATTAATTTCACCTTTTGGAACACCATTACTTTCTGAGATTGCCTAGTACATAAGGATGATCGGAAGTGAAAATCTCCAGAATACGCTTTATGGTATAGGGAAGAGGCTAACTGTTGCACGCTAAAAACAGCCTTCGACGTGTATTTCCACTGCTCGAAAAATCAACGGAAGACGAATTCAGAGTGAAAAAAAAAAAATATATTATTAATTTTTCATTATCACACTTTGCCCAATCAATCAATCATATATAAATGTCCTCAGTTTTACAGTCTTACCCTCACTGCAGAAAGCTCCTCGACGACCAGATCTGCAATTTTGGCATGCACCTGTCTCCGCATCACACTCCTCATTTAAACATTCATGGCAAGCATTGGAGCAGTCCGGGCCATAATAACCTTTGGGGCATTCTACGAAGTGAGTATAAAACAACCCCCCCCCCAAAAAAAAAAAGAGAGAGAGAGAAAAAACTTTACAGTTAAAAACTATGTGGGGGTAAGGACCTACTTGAACTGACACAGCCGGCCCGACTGGGTCTTTCGTAACTGACCCAGCCCCAGCCCGGCCGGGCGCCGTTCTTTATTGTCTTAAACCCTAAGGGGCCTCTATCCAAGCCACTATAAATCAATTTCACTTAAGAAGCCTGCTCTGGCTCTTCTGAGTTGCAGAGGCAGGCCTTCTTTAAATATGTTGACAAATGTTGCGGGGATGTTGCATTTTGCAAACTCTCCCCACAACTTATCTCTAATTATTGCATACCGGGGGCACTCTAAGACCATATGCTCTATAGTGTTACGAATCATGCACGTATTGCAATACAGAGTATCATCGGTCATATAGGGTGTCCCCAGCCTGCATCTTAATATTTTCCTTTTTAATGGTATGTTTAAGTTACATGACACAACAGTTTTACGTCCCACCGACGGATAAAAACGCCTAATAATATTTCCATTTTTTTCATTTCCCTCCCACCTCCCTTGCCAAACTTTGTCAACTTTTTGCCTAATTAAACTTCTTATCTCTCCTATTCCCAATCCCACATCTATGTCAATTAATGAGTGTGTAGTTGCTTGTTTGGCCAGTCTATTTGCCTCTTCGTTCCCTTTAATTCCAGTGTGTGCTGGAACCCAAATAATCATTAGTGCCTTACCTTGCTTGTTTAATGTATTGCCCAACCTTATTATTTCAATAACTACATCCGCTCGCTCGCATTCTTTACTACTATTAATACTTTGGATACTCGCGAGCGAGTCGGTGAATATCGTGAGGTCCCGAAATGTAGTCTGTTGAAATGTTGTTATGGCAGTTCTGATGGCCACAAGTTTGGCTGTGCATATTGCTATGTCATTGTTAAGTCTGTATACCTGCCTATCGTTAAGTGTTGGAAAATAGATATCTATTCCTATTCTTCCTAAGCTAGTTTTCGATCCGTCGGTGAAGATAATTAAAGACATCTGTTTATAGTATTGAATCAATTCTATTGCATTATATTTTAAAGTCTGGGCCTCTTTATTACGAATATTGTTGTGGAGGACCAGGTTGGAGGGCTCTCACGTTCCCAAGGTGGAATAATGTTACTGTTGTGCGTTCCTAATTCTTCATAATTTTCCTTTAATAATCTTTTAAGCCCCCCCCCCCTCCCAGTTTGCCAAATTAATGGGTTGGTATAGGGGAGCTTCTCTTTAGTGTCTATCTGAGTTGCCTCAAGGGCCGGGTGTCCCTCCACCCCAATTACCTTGGAACTGTAATTTAATACTAATTGTTTCCGCCTAAGTTCCAAGGGAACTATACCCGCCAGCGTCTCTAACCCTCAGTATTACTATTCATAGCCACACCTAATATATATCTGAAGGCACGATTTTGTACTCTATCTAATTATTTTAATGCAGATTCGCTGCCCCCCCCACCAACATAATCTATCTTACCTAAAATAAATGCCTAATAAGCCATGAGCAGGCATTTATGACTTACTCCCCAACCCGTGCCCTTGAGATACCTAATCATGTTTGTGCGGGCGGCTAGTGACTGTACTAATTGTTTTATGTGTGGTGTCCAACTCAACCTACTATCGATCTTGAGGCCCAGGAAGGAGGCAGTAGTTGAAAATTCAATAGAGGTTTCATTAATTTTAAGTTGAATTTCCTTTTTATATTTCCTAATTATTCCACCCCTACTGAAAAGCATTGCTACAGTTCTAGTGGCATTGACCTTTAGTCCCCAAGTACACATCCACCCTATCTTTTTGTCTAATTGTCTTTGAACAGTGATTTCTAAATACTTTAGATTCCTTCCTGAGCTCCACAGTGCGGAGTCGTCAGCAAACTATGATATTCTGACGACCTCATCTTTAATTGCAAATTTCATATCATTAATTAGAATATTAAAAAAAGTTGGGGAAAGTACCGCGCCCTGTGGTGTTCCATTTTCCTGGGTATGGTACTGGGAGTAGGCTTGATTAACTTTTACTTGAAATTTCCTATGGCTCAGGAAGTTTTGGATGTACGCTAGGGTCCTTCCGGCCATGCCTAACTTCGTAGATTTGTATATAATGGCCTCCCTCCAGGCTATGTCGAAAGCTTTAGCGAGATCCAGGAAGACCGCCAGTGTTTGTTTTGTTTTGAAAGAAAACCTTTTTTTAACATCACTCTCTAATTTAATCAACTGGTTAAGGTACTCCTTTGGTTTCTGAAGCCGGACTGGGTTGAGCTGTGTAAATTATTTTTATTTAAGAAATAGTTTATTCTCTCATTGACAATAGTTTCTAAAATTTTTCTTAAGTGAGAAGTCAATGAGATAGGTCTATAGGAATTTACATCATGGGGGTGTTTACCAGGCTTCAGAATGGGGATAACAGAGGCGGTCTTCCAGATCTCAGGTATTTCACCTTTATCCCAAATTCTGTTAAACAAAATGCAATCAGATAATTTGTCTGGGGCCTCTTTGATCATTCGGTAACTGATTCCGTCCACCCTGGGGCTGTGTTTTTCTTCTTATTTACCGCACTTATAATTTTATTCCTAGTAATTTGCTTGTCTACATCCCTATTTTCTAACGTTATCGTGGGTTGAAATTCTTCAAACTTATCTAACAATTTCTTCCTTCTGTCATTTCAATTACTCCCAAAGTATTATTGGAACTAGTGAGGTAAAATGTTTTTCCTAATAACTCCGCTTTTTCTAAATCGGAGACAGCCCTCTCCAGTTTTATGATTATGTTATAGGTTCTATCTTGATTTTTATTTCCAACTATATTTCTTAATTTCTTCCATATTTCTGAGGTGGACGTATGCGGCTGGACTCCCGAAGACATTTGTATGAAATGAAATTGTTTCTGTTTCTGTATTATCCTGCTAGCTTCGTTTCTAATTTTCTTAAAATTTTCCCTATTTTCCAAAGTTGGTACTGTCTTTTTCCTTTCTGTACTCCTACTATTGGGCATGCTCTCCAACGCTGCCTCAAAGATTATTTTTGATAGGGTACAATTAATGTCCTCTATACTTAGCTGTTTCAGTTTATCGTTATTAATCTGTAAATGGTATAAACTTTCTTCAACTTTCTTCCGGTAGATATTCCAGTTAATTTATAATGCACTTATTATGGGTAGTTTGTTGCTTTATTCTAGCACCTCCACCGTCCTGAACTATTAAAGTTACTCATGGTAGGTGGTCAGAGGAGGTTAGGGCTGTCCAATCAGGTCGGGGTTTGATATGGGAGGCGTTTTTTATAATTGTTCCATGTAATGTTGAGTTGAGTTCGGGTTTAACGGCACATCAGCACGATAACGGCTATATTGTGCCTAACACGGTGAGTACATCAACACGGTAATTATGAATAGTATGTTTTATAAGTTATAATAAGATAACAAATTATACATAAAAATTTGGGATATCAAAAATTTTATAACAATAGCAAGAAATTGATGTGTATGCAGTTTTGTGGAAACCCGGGGGATCGTCGCATTCCTGTCAGATGTTACTATTTAATTCATAGTTTTATAGTTTATTATACAGGCCAATCTGGCGTAAAAAGCTCAGGATGACCTGCGGGTTCGTTTTTGTAAATAAATCCTTCAGGGAGCGACTGGAGAAGTGGACTTCTCGAGCCTCCCTGAAGTCGATGCACTCAGTTAGTATGTGTGCCACTATCAGTTGACAGTGGCAGGCCACACACTGTGGGGGCATTTCTCGTCTGAGAAGAAAAGAGTGGGTGAGGTGAGACTGACCCAGACGCAGGCGGTTGAGGACCACCTGGTCCTGTCTTCGCGGCTGAGCGGACCCTGGCCAAAGTCCAAGTCTGGTTGTATAAAGTAAAGTTTATTTGCAGTCTGTTATTGCGATGGAATCTCGTGATTTAAAAAAAAAAAATGTATTATTCTTTATTATTTTTATCTTTACTTATTTTTTTTTTAAACAAGAAACCGGTGAGAAAACCACCAGTGGGAGGTTGAAAAGTTAAATCTATACTGTAACCTCAACAAAACCAATTGGTGTCATCTATTTCACAATGGTCCCAAGATGTGTGAAGCCAACAGGACAATGGTAGCAGAACAGTAGAGTCAAACTAGGACAGACAATGCCAGCATGCCACCTGATGTTCCCCAATTACTTGTACTACCCAATTACTGCATATCTTTCATATACAGACCCAGGGCCTCACCCACTACCTGTATCTCATGGGTTGGCCCTATCCCCCAAGGAACCTCTGAATGATAAGGTGGTCTTGATCGAGAGTGGATGGACAACACACTTGTGACCGTCAGTTGGATTAGCCACTCACGCAGAGCCTTGCAATTAACCTCTGAAGTTTTCAGTGCTGGGCCTAAAACTCGCTAATTTGAGAATATTAAAATTTGCCATTCAAACTTTGCTTTCAAATCATCAAAACTAGTAATAGCCACATCACACTGCAGTGCCTGAATTAAATCTATGCTTTGTAAATCAATGGTGATAATAAGTATATGTCTTGTATCCAGCCGAATGATTAGTGTTGATTTTCTACCAAACTGAGTTAAAAACATCTGATAAAACTTTCATGTGATGAAAAAAGTTTTGAGTTGATCTGACTGAAGCGGGAGAAATGCAAAGTGAAGAGAAAGGGGATGACCCCTCAGCACGGGCTAAAATCAGAAGTAAAATCAGCAAAAATTAACAGTTTAGCAAATTAATCTATACAATTGCAACATCCTGGTATACTTATAATCTGCCCTTAAGAGCAATATTTCCTTATTTAGAGATTAGTATTCTTTCCAGTTCTGCAATATAGTGGCATGGACATCGGACCATTTTTGCATGCCATATAGCATCTGATTTCTCTATTTGAGTTCAGTGGCTTACTTTTCATTCACACTGGCAGTAAGACATGTCTAATGAAACTTAAACTCACAGTCTTTACTCCTTGCGGCTAGTTCGCTCAAGTCTTGAGCTATACTGGTATTTAAAACTGCAACCACCAGAGTGTTAAATCTTCAAGTCACAAACAAAAGGATAAATACAAATGGAACTTTACCATGTCACAAGGATGCATTTTATATCAGATCATCTGCAGAAACAGCACTGATAGGTGGAAATGCATAGGGTATTGACTCCAATTTTTGTCTTTGTTTAAAGCTCTTGCCCATGTAAGAGCACAAGCCATGGGACAAGATTTAACATATGTTAAAATGACACAATAAACTGAACAGGCTGAGGTGCTTATTTCCATTCTTAATTAAACTATACAGGAATTTTCTGAATTTTTGAACATTATACAAGGACTTTACTTTGATGCTAGCTCTAAAGTTGTCAGAGCTGCGACGTATCAAAAATGCAAGAAAACATGTCCAGGTTTCTCAAAAAAAAACCAACTTCTTTTGGCATCTAATGTAATTCTAGAGTAATGTACTAACTAATGTAATCCAAGAATACAAAAATTAACATAATTAGGTGTGCCACTTTACGTCCAGGACTATCAATCTTCAAGTCACAAACAAAAGCATATATCCTTTTGATAAATCAGTTCCCAAGTCTTGGATGATGTCAAGGTATCTGTCGCGGCATCCCTCGGCCCCGCGGACGGCCGGCTGACCCCAGGGGGTTGCTTCCCCTTTCAGGACCACCAGCAGGATTAGCCTGGAAAAGACGTGAACAGCAAATTGTTGAACACCCATGATAACATTAAAAATATCAGCTTAAATGTTTGGAGGGTGCATTCCTTCCATAGCGGTATGTATGTAATGCCTGTCCAAGACCTGACAGTTTAGGCAATAATATGAGTAGGCTATCTAACATTTGCCTTGTTGTGAGACTGTGACAAAAGGTTGAGAATTTTTTTCCTTATAGCCCATCATAAATAACACTTTTTAAATTGACATTTTCCGACTCACAGGAGGAAAAATGTGTACATGTATACATTTTTTAAATTACATGGCACAAGATTTAAATGAAATAAATTTGAGCCATTTGTGAGCGAGAAGGAAAAAAATGTAATTAAAAAAAAAAAAAAAAAGAGTGTTGTTAGTGATGTGTGTAATCCAGGGACAAAAACTCAGGATCATTTGTCAGTCTCATATTATTTGGAAAGTCGATCAAATGCAAAATAAAATGGATGATATTTCCTTGAGTGGAATGGCCCCAAATCATTTGAAGACTCCAGTAGAAAAACCCAGAGAAGTCACATTTTTGGGAAAAATGACTTATTGCCCCAACATTATAAGGCACACCACTAAGATCTGTTTACCAGAACAATAATTTGAATAAGCCAGGTAAGTTCCACTAAAAATAAAGTTTTTAAAAGGGTACAGAGTGAAAAGCTATAGACTTATAAACTTTAATTTCTTTTTCTCCCTTTGTAGACAAAGTGACTTAACTGATTTTTCCACTGGAATCTTCATTTACTGCTGGGTTTTTTTTTTTGGTAACTGGTATTCCATGATCATACCTGCTTCGTCAAGGATATCTTGAAAAAAATTCATACCTGTTAAACTTTTTAAGGTACAGCTATGAAATTTCAATGTTGTAACATTTGAAAGTAATCAATTTGAAATCTCTGAACAAAAAAAAAAAAAAAAAGTGAAAAAAATTTTTTCGACTGTTTGGTCTTGTCAGAAGAAAGTTATGACCTGCATTATGGAATAGAAATTGCCCAATTTTTCTTGTAAAACATACTTTAATACATCAGAAACATCTGGAGAATCTATCTTTGTGTTTACATCTACATCTAGGTCTAGATTGTTGTAATTGGAGTAGATTACCAAAAAAACAATTGTAATAATTTAACTGCCTGTGCTAGACAGCTCTCTCCGGTATGACATGACAGACCCTCTAGTAGTATCTTAGTGTTGTAAAAAAATAAAAAAAATTAAAAAGTCATATCAAAGGAGGTGCTGTCAAGATAGGCAAAAGTTCAATTCCCTCAATCACATACAGTGTGATCAAAATAGTCAATTGAAAATTCTAAAATAAAATGAGTACTTTAAGAGTGAAAAACCATGAAAGTAAAAGAGAGAGGGTTTTGACCATACTGGCTACTTGACCATGGCCTGCTCGCTCTGGTTAAGACATAAACACCGTGATACTACAACACTCAGTACTATTCATACCCAATCTTCACAAAGAAAGACTGTCATGTGAGTGTGTTCCCCCTAGAATCAGCTTGAATCAGGTCATATTTAGAAAATTCAGACATTCTCTCTTGACTTCAATTCAGGGAGAAAACTTACAACTGTATTTCATGGGCATTTTTGTCAATTTGCACACAGTATGTTGATTATGCTTTATTTTGACTGTCATGTTTGATTTGTCAGAATCAAATTCAGCTTCCCAAATTCATTGAATTTCAAATTCGGACTCGACTCAGCCCACCCTTAGAAAGAACACAAATAAACCTGTGAAAGTTAAGCTTCTGAAACCAAGACGCTAAGAATTCTTCCCATTGTGTGACAAGAACAATTACAATGTGGCAGAGAAGCCAACCCATTAAGTAATGTACATGAATAGAATAGTGAAAAGGTCAAAACTGCCGTAAACTCTACATTTAACTCACCCTGGTGACTCCACGGCCAAAGCCCAGTGCTGGCCACTGGTCATCGCCAGAAGGTGCAGCTAGATCACCTTGAGGACGTGGTGCCATACCATGTAATGGTGCCAAGCCAGGGGGTGATGCTACATCTCTCGATATTCCCCAAGCACTGGGCCTTGGTGCTGCCATTTCATTCATATCTATCGCAAACCAGAAATAAAAACAGTGAGATACCACTGGGGGAGGAATTTCACCAGCTAATTCTTTCCCTTTGCAAGACACTACAAAAGGTGAATCCCTTTTGCAGTCTGCTTCAAATGCACACCATAAATAATTCCTCAAAATTCAAAGCATAATGAAAATATTTTTTCTCATCACAATAGTTTTGTCAAAACTTTCTGATGATCAACATTCTGATTAAAAAAGAAAAACAGTATTCATCATCCCAGAATTAAATTCCCTTAATTACAAACAGTTCTCAAGTCTAGCACTGAGCCAAAGTAAAAAATTTCTTACAGAAAAAACTTTCTCTTGACTTTTATCTCTGAGAATTGCAAAAAGTGCAGATGCTTCAGAAAATGTGACCAGTGGGCGACTTGTAGCATTTAATTTTTTTTTTTTTTTTTACATCTTCCATGAACTTTCTCTGCCAATTCTTCTGATCAGCTTGCCAGAAAACTGCTGTCCTATTCTTTATTTTGCAGCAGAACTAGATTCCACATGAATAATTTTTTGGTATACACAGCCAACGTAGAAAGCTTTTACTTTTTTTGTGATAACAAATACAGTTAGTCCACTACTTATGTTTAAATAATGATGATAACTCACATATCCTACTGACTCTATGACACAATCTCCCTTCATTTGGATATGGCTACTATGGTTTTCGAGATAATCAGGAGGTTGAAAGACGTATATAGATGGAACTATAATTTTGAATTACAAATTGCTTGGAAATGAGCAAATTAAATGAGGTCACCTTCTTCTCAGTATGAGGCCATCTGGAAAATTAGTTAAGACAGTCAAATAGTCAATAAAAAGAACAAAGAGTAAAATGAACTGGAGAAATGAATATGCAAAATTTTGATAATAAATTTCTCATATGTTGATGATGTTAGAACCCTGTAACTTTAGGAAGACAGTCTATCCTGTAAAACTGGGTGGAACCATTCTTGAGCAAGTGCCTGGTATAATCATGCCACTGTCAGTGGAAGAGAATGCTTTACAAATTAATGAGGAGCACACTCACTTACCTCGAGCAGCTAATGCAGCTAGACCCCTGCCTAGAGAGGGTGGAGGAGCCTGGGATCCCATGCTTTGTATTATGGCTAGAAAGAAAGAAAGAAAGAAAGAAAGAAAGAAAGAAAGAAAAAAAAGAATGAAAGAAAGAAAGAAAGAAAGAAAAGAAAGAAAGAAAGAAAGAAAGAAAGAAAGAAAGAAAGAAAGAAAGAAAACAATCCTATTGGTACACTCAAAGCAAAAGAATGAGAGAGCGTTGATAAACCATTGCAGTGAAATCCGCACACCATCTACAGCACATTTGTTCATTACACTTTTATAATTGCGGTCCAGTATCAACTGTGTTAGTATCGTATGAAACTGTCGTTTTCAGCTCAAGGTTTTTTTTTTTTTCTTTTTAAATTTAAAAGCCTTAAAGCAGTTACAAAATTGGCTTGATTTTCAGTTCCTGAATTTTAATAATCAAAGCAAGGTGAATCGAATATTTCACCAATGTACAATCCTTATTTCCATATAATGTATAATATATCTGGCTGCAGCACAGAAAAAAGTTAGATTATATAACAAGAATGAGGAATTAAAACAAAATTCATCAATGGAATTACCAAAACAGTATCCAGTATCACTGGATATCACTGGATACTCATCTGTTCCATAGTGATTCCTTTGCCTTCTAAAGAGTTAATCGCAGGGACTAACTCTACCAACATCATCCTATTTGAAACATATCTATTCCTATTTATATATCAGGGGAATTACCAGAACAGTGTCGCTGGATATGGCGATTTGCTGTATCGCTCTGCCTTTCGAGACTGATAATCACTATCATCTTTATATTCGAGAACATGTTAAGTTTCTTTCTAGATAAGTGACCTTAAACAAAACAATGTCAATGGAGCTTGCGATTTGCTCTGTCCTTTTGCCTACATACTGGTCAATAACAGTTGACCTCAGAATTTCGCTCTACAGAAATTCTCTTATTCTCAGACATGTCTTGTTCTTATCTAGATCGGCAACATCACCAAAACAGTATTACGTGGTACGGCGATTTTGCTGTATATATCTCTGTCTTACTGGACATTTGATCCCAGGGATAAATCTACCACAGTTGCTATATTCAGAAACATGTCTGGTTCTTGAGGTTACTCCCTCTATATTCCCCTCTCTTTCACTCTCTTCTCAGCGCCTGAGGATCTGCTTCAGATGAGCGAGGGCACTTAAAGAAATTACTTGCTTTAGCAATACCCGAGGAAGGCATGGAGTCAAACGCCCAAGAGAACGCACGCTTTATCTTCTTCTTCTTTTTTATGAAGATGCCAATTTCGCCCCTTGATTTGCCCTATTTCACAGCGTGAAAGAGGTCTTAGTTCTCCGAGGATGATCCTGAGCAAGTGAAATGTCCTAATGGTTCCACGTTTTGACAAGACAGGCTACCAAAGGCCTTATAGTAACTTTTTTGACAAGATCGTAGCCTTTTTGAATAGAAAACTTCAGTGTTTGATTGACAGCCTCACTTTGCCAGGGACAGGTCAGGGACTTCAAGGGTATTAAGACCGGCATGATGGTGATTTTAATTTTGAGATCGAAATGAAAGGAGAGCGAAACTTTGGAGGGATTTCACAGAGCCGTGGGAAAGCCAGGCTTGGAAAGCGATAATAATGTTAACGAGAATCTTGATAACTGTATTCCTCGTAATAATAATAGTGTAACGAAATGCTTAATAACGGTAATGATAACAATATACCAGAAATAAGAATAATAACAGTTATAATATAATAATGTTACATAACAATAATCTGAATATACAATATTTACTAAAATTAAACATTGATAATCTCTAGTATTATGGAATTTACCAATGGCGCTATTGCATACAAACATAGTAAACTATCATTCTTGCCATAGGACTTTTTTTTAACAATAATTTTTTTTTAAGTCTCTATTTCTGCCGTTCTCTCTGTCCTTTTCTCTCTCTCTCTCTCTTTCTCTCTCTTCTCCCCCCCCCCCCCACACACACACATACATACACACACACACAATCTCTCTGTTATCTTTCTCACAGTATTACAAAGACATGTTGGTGATGGTCACGATCAAATCTGGACGACTTCTTGGGGTTTCCTATCCCCCCCCCCCCCTCGCCCTTGCCTATATTTCTTATATTTCTTTCTTTCCGACTTTGTCCTCAGTTTTCGACTTTATTAATTAATCCCCCCC
>JBCAUA010051399.1:0-11614 GCA_038406235.1 Peronia verruculata
ACTAAACAAGGCCAGGGAGAGACAGGACTGGCGGAAAACGGTCAACTGCTCCATCGTTCCCTCTACGACGGCAACGTTATGAGATCAATCAATCAAAAAATTTTTATATAGATTATGTACATGGCAGTCCCGCGGCAGGTCTGGTCCCCCTTCGCGCCTGTCTTTTCTTATTTTCGTTTTTAGTTGTGTCACCAGTCCGAGCGGGTCCTACTCTCTCGGATCTGGTCAGTCTGTTTGCCACCGTGTTGATGGTTCAGTTTTTATTTTCTTCACAATTCGTTTTTCCTGTCTATCAACTGTCACGAAGTCACCAGTCCGAGTGGGTCCTACTCTCTCAGATCCGGTCGGACTGTGTGCCTCCGTGTGGAACATGGGTTTATAACGTCCTTGATGCTACCTTGGGTGAAGATGAAGCACCTTCTATAGGATTGATGACAGCCCGTGGGGAAAGCCGAAAGGAACCTACTGGACTGAGGCCTTCAACTTCAGTCAGGAGATTTCTTCGGGTTGCGTCATGGAACATCCGAACCCTTTATGAGGCAGGAAAATGCAAGCAAGTCCTCCAGGAAATGCAATGTTGTAATCTCCACGTATTAGGAGTCAGTAAGACCCACTGGATACAGTTTGGACAAGTGTTTTAAAACAGGTGAATTAATCCTCTATTCAGGTAAAGATCAGGCACCACACAGGGAGGGGGTAGCCCTAATACTCAGCAAAGTGGCTTAGAAGACACTTTGCGGATGGGAAGTGCATGGCCCAAGAATCATCAAGACATCCTTCTCATCAAGCAATAAAAGAATCAACATTAGTATAGTACAGGTACATGCACCCACAAATGAAGCAGATGAGGAAGACAAAGAGGAATTCTACAACAGGCTACAAGGTGTGTTGGACAAGCTACCCTTTGAAAGATGTTAACGTTATGATGGGAGACCTGAGTGCCTAAGTTCGAGCTGATAACGCCGGATATGAAGAGATTATGGGCAAGCACGGCTTAGGAAAGATGAAGAACAACAGTGAAAGATTTGCAAACCTGTGTTCTCTTAATAGATTTGTTATTGGTGGAACAGTCTTTCCACACAAGAGGATCCATAAAGCCACCTGGGTGTCACCAGATGGATATACAGAAAACCAGATCAACCATATCTGTATAACACGCAAGTTTCGCTGCTCTTTGGAAAATGTAGTATTTAGAGAGGCAGACATAGGATCAGATCGCCAGCTACTGATTGCTGTGTTGAAACTCTGACTGAAGAAATACCAGAGGAGCAATGGATTCCAGCAACCAAAATATGAGGTAAGCCTGCTCCAGGGAAATAAGAAGGAAAAGTTCAGAATAACTCTTAGAAACAAGTATCAGACCTTGGAACTGGTTGAGGAAAATGTTGAAAATCACTGGAACCATATGAAGGAAGCTAATGCAACTACATGTGAGAGGATCCTAGGAAGAAAAGAATACAAACACAAGGAATGGGTAAGTCAAATATCATCAGATCGAATAGCAGAGAGGAGAGCCACAGCAAGACAAGAGCAGAGAAACAAGTATCAAGAGTATGCAGAGGCTTCAAAAGTGGTCAAGAGGAGTATTAAAAAAGATTAACAACAGTTTGTTATGGAAATGGCAGAGCGAGCAGAGGCTACTGCACAAAGACTAGAGTACTGTATCAGACGGCCAAGATACTAGCAGTCAAGAACAGCCAGACAAGTGCTCCAGTGAAGGATAAAAATGGCAACACCATCTTTCAGAAAGAGGCACTTTGAAATCCAGTTAAATATATCTTCTCCATACAAAGTACCAGACATAATGCCAGCACTTAGGGACCTTGGCATCAGTTGTGAGCCACCATCAAGAAGAGATAGCAAAGGCAGCAATACAGCTCAGCTCCAACAAGGCAGCTGGTCCAGATGCCATACCACCAAAGGCACTGAAGGCCGACGTGGCAACAACAGTCGAAGTTCTGCATGGGCTTTTTGAGAAGGTATGGAAGGAAGAACAGTACCTGAAAAACTGGAAGGAAGGACACCTTGTGAAGCTACCAAAGAAAGGCAATATCAGCAACTGTAACAACTACAGAGGTATAACTCTTCTCTCCATTCCAGGAAAAGTGTTCACCAGGGTTCTGTTGGAGAGAATGAAAGACGCTGTGGACATATTTGAGAGATCAGCAAGCAGGAGTCAGAAACAATCGCTCGTGCGCTAACCAGATTGCAATGCTGAGAATTATCATTGAACAGTCCTTAGAATGGAGCTCGTCTCCCTTGGTGAACTTAATTGATTATGAGAAGGCTTTTGACAGTGTAGGTAGGTCCACCTTTTGCAAAATCTTGAGACAATACAGAATACCACAGAAAATAATAACGGTAATAGAGAAGCTGTATGATGGCACAAGTTGTAAAGTTCTTAATGATGGACAGCTAACAGAGGGATTTGAAATCAGAACAGGAGTGAGACAGGGTAGCCTACTATCTCCATTTTTGTTTATTATAGCTGTGGACTGGCTGTTAAAGGAAACAACCGCAGGAAGAAGAAATGGAATTCAATGGACCTTGCTGGATGATCCAGACTTTGGCACTCTTGGCACATACACATCAACTGATACCGAGTAAAACCACAGAGCTATCAACTCTCTCAAAATATCTATTGGGTTACGAATACATCCAGGAAAGTCAAAAGTGAAAACATCAGCTAACGAACCTATCCTAGTAGAAAACAGACCCATAGAGGCAGTTGACAACTTTACTTACTTAAGGAGTGTAGTGGATAACAAAGGAGAAACAGCCATAGACATTAAGGCAAAGACAGGAAAGGCAAGGACAGTATTTACCAACCCAACATCAATAACATCTGGAATGATCATGCCATCTCTACAAGAACAAAAGTTAAGTTATTCAACTCTAATGTTAAGTCAGTCCTGTTGTATGAAAGTGAAACTTGGAGCTTAACTCAGACTTGGATCAACAAGTTACAAAGTTTTATAAATGGCTGCTTGAGGAAGATCCTGCGCATCAGATGGCCAGGTACCATTCAGAATGTAGTGCCCTGGGAAAGGACAGGGCAGAAACCAGTAGACAGAGAGATAGGTCAACAAAGATGAAGGTGGATAGGACACACCCTTAGGAGGCCATGCAGCAGCCCTACCGGACATGCACTTCAGTGGAACCCACAGGGACAGAGAAATAGGAGTAGACCACGAACAACCTGGAGAAGACTGATGGAGGATGATCTGAAGAGAGGAGGGCTACAATGGAAAGATGCGGTGAGAAATGCCCAGGATAGGAGAATGTGGAAGACTATTGTTCGTGGCCTATACCCTGATACAGGGTGAAAAAGGCTATGATCTTAGTTCTTTCTCCATGTTTCTGTTACACCACCTAGCATTTGCAGTGAATGAGGTATCTATGGCCTTTCAAAATCAGTGCTCAGCAATAACTGACACAGTGTACTATTTCTTGAGGGATATTTCTCGCAAACTGTCAAGTTTAATACCTTAAAATTTCGCAGGAACTTTCTTACTTATAATATAAATATTTGCTCTTTATTTGTGAATATGTGATGTAAGAGTGGGAATCGGTAAGGACAAGGGCAGCTTTCGACAAATGAAAAACGTCTGGAATACTAGAGACCTGACAATTTACATCAACATCAGGATGTTCAACATGATAGTTAAGCCTATACTACTGTATTGTGCAGAGACGTGGAGAACTACCATCACGACTATAAAAAAAAAAAATCCAGACATTCATCAACACATGCCTCAGGAAGATCCTGCGAATTCGCTGGCCTGACGTCATCAGCAACCAAGAACTGTGGAAACGAACGAAACAACAGCCCGTAGAAGAAGAGATACTGCAGAGACGCTGGAGATGGATCGGACATACTATCCGGAAACCTGCATTCAGCATCACAAGACAGGCCCTAACCTGGAACCCCCAAGGGAAAAGGAAAAGAGGCCGACCAAAGAACATCTGGCGCCGGGACTTGGAGCCAGACACCCAATAGATTGGTTGCACTTGGAGGCAGCTGGAACGTCTGGGGCAGGACTGGGATGCCTGGAGGGCTCTTGTCGCTGGCCTATGTCCCAGGGGGATTCCAGGCGAAAGTGAAGTGAGCTTTTACCCACACCTTGACTCCCTTTTTGCTCACCTATCAGCAAAAGGGTTTCCCTAGAGTCATTTTAGAGTCCAAGAAGGGCAATGTATAGCCGCCATGTCTTCCCCTGAATAAACCAAAAGCGTTTTTACTCCTCTTGTGAAAATAATCCACTATTGTACTCTGAAACAGCAGAAAGAGAGTATGGTATATTTCGCCCTCACTAGGCCTTGAGAAGTCTATTTTAGAGGCCCCGATGAACGTCTTCACTGATATTCGGCGTGGTTAGCGCCTCAGATGGTCAGTCATTGTTAACCCCTGCTCTTATGATTCTCGATATTAGTGGAGGGGATCATAATCAAGCCTTTTTACTCAATTTGCCAGAGACATATTGATGATCAATTACTGAATAAAGGGCAACATCTGAGCAAGAGCCTGAAAGGCACAGGGGCCGGTCAACCTTTGTTTGACCACCTTCCCCACACCTTAGCATGGACATATCAACATTTTTTATTTTTATTTTTTACCATTTTTATATTCAGCAGAGACCGAACATTGGAAAGAAAACAAAAACCCAAAATCGAATATTTTGAGCATAATCCTGATTCCAGGACCCCCTCCTCCCCCCCCCTCCCAACCTGCTTTACAGCCGGCCATACATGCTCAGTTTTTTTTTTTTTCTCTATTCTAACTGTACAGTCTGGGTTTGCACCTTTCGTACGGTACGTGCAAACGATGCACGCGGGGGAAAATCAGGTCAACTTTAATAATCCCGAACGGAGCAAACCAGGCGACGCCTGATACTTTTTGCGCAGTTCTGCAGGCCAAAGCTGAGCACGACCAGATACTTCCTTTGAAGTTGGCTTCTGAGGGAGAGTAAATACAGTGAATTTAGTATGTAAAACATAGCAGAGATCCCAAAAAATAAAAAAAAAATATTACAGATTTGGAATCAGCGAGTCGTAATAAGGGTGGGCTCCACGTGCATGTCTTGATTTGGTGTTTAATAATAATTTTTTTAAAAAAATCAATTTATATGTATCCCTACCCTTATTAATAGACTGCAATCTAGTACATGTAGGCCCTACCGAGATTACTGTGTCTGATATGATTCTAGATTGTGCTTGGGGGGGGGGGGATGCATGTTGATTGCTTAAGTCCTTGTAGTTTCGGCTTGTAGCCAAGAAACGTAATAGTAGCTGTTAGTCTTTCATGTGGACGTATTGCTTTCTTCATGAACGTACTCGTTCATTTTGAACGAAGTCATGCATTATACTTCCCCGCAGGGGCTTGGGGTTAACAGTAGGTTCTCTGCTCCCACCTGCAGGCAGTGTAACCTCGCCTTCCTCGACATTGCTGGAGAGATATCTCTTCTCTCTCTTTACTCCTGTCTTCTGTCCCGCTTTCTTCCCTCTCTTCTTCTTGACGCGTAAACGTATCATACCGCATTTGACACAGTATAGCCGTTATTGTGCTGATGTGTCGTTAAACCCGAACACAAACAAACAATCCCACGTTATAGAATGCTCGACAAATAAAAAGATATGCCTTTTCAACCATGCTAAGATAATCCTGAAAATCACCAGAGTATAATCACAGTTCCTCCAACAAAAAACTAGACATGTAGGCTTTTTACTCTAGTTAACTTTTTGTTCCCCCCCCCCCTCCCTACTATTCCCTCTCTCATTTACACAATGCAGTCAGACACGAATAGACTAATATCTCACAAGGCCATTTGTCTACACGGAAAAAAAACTGAGTTGCGCAGCGTGACAAACTGAACATGTGGAATGTTCGAATGTTGAGTTGAATTGTCTCCTGAACTAGTGTCGAAACATCTGAAGGAAATACGGAGTCAAATTAACTGAACGTGTATGCCAGGCTTAATGAGACAGTGGCATGTCAGTACGTATATTACCCATTTCTTCCGTTTGGCTTTGATCAGCGTCAATATCGAATATTTCTGAAACCTGTCTTTCGAACAAGCTAGAAGTTTCCTCTTTATTGAATTTTGGTATTGCCTTGATTGCATGTCAACATGGTGATTCCTTAGGACGCACTAGAGTGTCTGAAAGTTGGTACACTTTCGGGCTACTCGAAATTTGAACGCTGTCACAAGAGTGGGTTAAACATAATTAATCAAGAAACAATGCGTGGTGGTGGGAATTTTTCGTAACTTTTTGTTGTTTTTGTTTTATTTTGTTTTGCATAGTGAGAAAATAGAAGCTTACACCACTTAGTTTTAACTTCTGACAAATCAGGCTGCAGAAACATGAATTCATAGTCATGGCAAAGAAACAAATTTGGTAAATGACTATGCAGAAGTGTTCTCCTTGATGACGATAACTGGGATGAGTCACCACTTTTTACCACTACTGCAACAAGGAACACAGTAATGTAACAACGAAACAATAGTGAAAAAAATGCATGATAAGTGATTTACTTTCACATTCGGCGTTCGATTTGATTTTCGAACATTGCCAGTCAGGATATGCGATTTCGGAATTACAAAAATAAAAGCTGTTACCGTGCAATGTTACATAGGCATTTTGGGAAGAAGAAAAACTAAGATCTTAATCAAGCATTATAAACGAGTAGTTCATATTTGATTAAGCAAAAACCTTAAAATCCCTGCCGGTGTGTTTGTATCCCTCTGCTAACAATTGGACACTCATTAGCGTTTGTTACCGCTCAACCCTAGCATCAGAGAACAATTATAACCAATCCCTTTCATTTTTTAAATGTGTTTTTCTGTGTCAGTTATAATGAACAGTTTGAAGTGTTTGTACCCCCCCTCCCCCCCCCCTGTACTGACCGGAATTTCCAGCCGTTCGCTTCATCGGAACAAATCTGTTTGGAATAAATTTCCCAACATATGCGATACAGATTATTTTAATTGAAATAAAAACTAATGGTCTGATGAGATTTTTTGAATGGTAAAGGATCACACATGCTTTTTGGTGGTGAAATAGAAAAAAAAAATCGCTTCAAAATCACGATACACGAAAGTGGCTCTTAAGCGACGCTGTTCTCTTTCCCGTACGCCCTTAAGAGTTAAGGCGTGGGTGAAAAGCGTTTAAGTGAGGATTTTTCTTTTCCTTCAGAGAATAGAGACTTAGCAGCTGACAAAGTAAGTGTATGAATGAGTGGGTGAGTGAGTGAGTAAATGATGGGGTGACTAAGCGAGTACATGATAGGGTGAAAGAGTGAGCCGGTGAGTGAGTATGTGAGTGAGTGATTGAATGAGTGAAAAAGTGAGTTAATGAGTAAGTGAGTGAGTGATTGAACGAATGAGTAGGTGGGCAAATGAGTGAGTGAATGAGTGCGTATATGAGTGAGTCAATGAGTGAGTGAGTAAGTATGGGAGTGAATGAGTGAGTGAATAAGTGAGTGAGTGATTGAGTGATTGATGATTGATTGATTGATTGATGAGAGAGTGAGTGAGTGAGTGAGTGGATAAGTGAGCGACATAGTAAGTGAATAATGGAGTGTGTCTGAGGGTGTGAGCGACCGAAAAGTACATTCACTGACTCACAACAGACTATATTATCCTTCATACACTTTTGTCTTGTTTCTGCCTCCCTACGTGACTAGCGCTAGCCATCGTGTCTTTAAAAATATTTTTAATCCACAAGTACTCAGACAGATACTTGGAGACAAGAATCACACTGTATTCTGAAACAGGAAAATACTTTCAGCTAGATAACATCCTCTATTGTTCTAGGTCTCGCTACTCATGGGAAATGTGACCCAGATCTGGACTGGAAATTCTGTCCACGACTCCAGTGATTTCTTTCCTGGTGAGCTTCACTATCATCGTGTTGTTCATTCTCTTGTTTATCTCTTTCTCTAGTACTTCTTTTCTTTAGCTCTTTCTCTTCCTCTCTCTCCCTCCTTTTCTCTTTATCTTCCTTGCTCTCCCTCTTTCCTATCTCTCCCTCTTTTCTCTCTCTCTCTTTATCTTCCTCTCTATTCCTATCTGTCTCTCCCTCCTTCTGCTCTCTTTTATTATTTCTTCTCTCTATCCCTCTTTATCTCCTCTCTTTCCCTCTTTGTCATCCCCTCTTCCTATTTTCTTTCCCTCTCCTACAAAGCTACAGGTCGACCACAATCCGTGCTTCATAATTTCGGCATGCTAGCATTTTTTTTCCAAATGTTTCAATCTTAAGAAAGTTGGATTATCTCGGTATTAAGGAGCTGAATGTTGTAGTTGTTGTTGTTCTTTTGTTTATTTTTTGTTTATTTTCTTTTTTCTTTTTCGTTTTCGCTTGAGAAACATTTTGTGGTTAGAAGTTTGAAATTGAAAATTTTGCCCGGACAGCGGCACTCAACTCCTGTTCATCGAATTTGAATTGTTAAGAGTTTATTTCAGCTGCGTAACGTCCACATAGAACTTCCGAAATATACTCTTCCTTATCCGAGACGGCTAGACGTCGGGCTTTCCTACCCAGAGCAAGCCAGGGAATCGAAAAAAAATACAGGTTTTGATTATCAGATTCTCCCCTTGGCGGACGGCAGATCCGAGACTCGAACTCATGACTTTCTCAATGCCGGCTTTTTTTGCCCAGTTGCGCACGCCTAATAACACGGCCAGTGCTACTCCCCCCCCCCCCCCCCATCGGGCATGGTAGGGTGTGTGGATGTAGTTATTTATAGTACAGATGACTGAGAAAGCACAGAATAAACTCTCTATTCTGCGTGAGAAAGTGAGTGAGTTTGTTTCTCTCTTGATTATACATCACGAATGGCACGTTTTTTAAATTGATAACATTTAAATTGTTCTCTTTTTTCTTCTTCTTCTTCTTCTTCATCAAAAGACCAAAATGAATCATCATTCCAAACTTGCATGGTACAAGATAAACGTGAAATAAATTTGTGCCACTTGTGAGAAAGAAACAATGAAATACCAATGAAAATAAGTAGCTTGTTATGCGATGTGTAATCAAGAGATAAAAACGCATCTCCGTATGTCTTGGAAGTAAATATATTAGATAAACCACTTCATATATCCGACAAGGGGACCTAGCAGTTTACTATGCTTGTATCTGTGAAACTAGGAGAACCGGAAATTGGCCGTAGAAAGTGGAGACACTATACATGGTTATCGCGTCACACGCCTAGGGTCATGGTCACGCCCATACTTCTAGTTTAAGAGTGTTTGGATCTTATAGAAGAGAGAAGGTAGATTGTGCGATAAATGGATCAGTGTCAAAAGTGTATTAAAATAAACCCACCATAGAAGATGGTGTAATAGAGTAACAATAAGCTGTCCTCCCCAACCGACAGAGGACAACATATCATATCTTATGTTCTCTGGTCTCATCCTCAAACACAATAGCGCTGGGCGTGCCGTTATGAAAATAATAATAATAATGATAATAAAATGAAAACGAACAAAAATCAAATTTAAAAAAAAAAATGTTTCGTAAAAGAAAGAAAACAAAACAGAAGGAGAGAAAAAACTCAAATAAAACAAACCAACAAAATCCAAAGGACAAAAAAAGAAATTAAGCAACTGGAGTTTTTATTTCTTACACAAACAAGTACAGATTCTGTTTGGAAATTCAACATCTTATTAACTTGCAATGTTTTCAGTACGTTTCGTCTTATTACGTATATTATAGACTATCTTGCACAAGAAACAGAAATAATAACAATAAACAAAATCTATGAATCTGGGGACCTATTTAAATTTCAAAATTCCAGGAATTTTGTTCATCTAAACTTTCAGGTGGAATTTTACTGCTTTTATTGGAGCTTTGGTGGACTATTTGCTTCATTTAACTTGGAAACCGTGCACATATAATAATAGATAAAACAAGTGTAGAAAATCCATGACATTTCAATAGTATTCAGCTGCATATTTGTAATAATGCGAGAGAGGGAAGTACATGTGCGTTAGTTTTAAGAACTTTCGTGTTGTAATCAGATAGTGAGAAGCAAAAAAAAAAAACTGTTTCAAACGAAAACATTACAGAATGGCTGCAAGAGTTTAAAATAAATATTTTCAGAACTAAAATGTATTTAAGTGCATTGAGAGTTTCATCGCATATGTGGATAAATTTGAAAAAAAAGGCATTTTTATTCCTAATGTTTTTCCGCCCATTCATGAGATATAAATATCATAAAAATTGATTTTTTTTATTTTTCTGCTGTTTTGAAATACATATTTGAGAATCGTCAAAGGTCGGAGAGACAAAAGGAGAAAGAAAGAAATAAATACAACGTTTTTGTTGTTGTTGTTTTTTTGTGATAGCTTGGATTCCCACACCAAAACAACATCATTCTTCAACATTTGTCTTTTAAACCGTATGATCTACATCAGCTTTAAACACGTTCAGTAATACATCACTAAATACTTAAAAGAGAATAATTGTATTATTATACATTGTTTTCAGCTTAAAGAAGCAGACATGTCGGAAACTATAATGATCAGTGGAAAAAGCCACAGGATCTGCAGTCATAATAATTACAGGCATACCATCTTTCTCAGCACTGTATTACACAAGAATGGCTAAAACACAATTATACAACAGCAACAGAAAGACACAAATTGTAATATTGTATTACTTGTGAATAGGCAAAGCGTGTGTGAAAGAAGAGGCAAATAGTGTCTGTTGTGTCATTTTTACTGTAGTGGAGTGTAAAAACGTAGATTAAAAAAAAAAAAAATGACTGGGACTGAAAAATAAACTTTCAAAATAATGATTAAATGATAATACTGACTGTGATACAAATGGAGTGCTATTTATAAAAATACCAGATACACGAAATTATTGAAGCAATTAAAACAAAAAACAAAAACAAAAATAGACAAAATCCAGTGAAATCCAGAGCAAATATGAAATTAGGCAATCATAATACACCGTAACCGATTTGGTTTAAAAAAAAAAGTACACGAAAATGGTAAGATAAAAAAGCACATTTGAAAATGTAACACCAAAGAAACTCCTCGCTATATTTATTGAGGTGTGCATTAATTATGTTAATTTAAAAAAAAAGCAATAATATAAAACAAACACAGTGACTGTTGGGGTAAAGGAAATTCTTCAATGAAATAGTGAAAAGAAAGTATCGAAGGATGTTTTCATCTCCCAAGAGAACCCCAAATTTAAACTTTCTTATACATTGTATACTGAATAACCTGTGTTGACAAAATACTACTTTCTTAAATACCAAAATTTACCAGAAAATCTTTTTTTTTTTCTCCAAATACATATTATTATTTTCTTCAAATCCATCGTAGTATCCTACATGACACACTTATCTAAAGAGCGGGAGTAAACGCTGCATCGTTGACCTCCTAATTTATCACTTCATGCCATAAAAACGACATCGAGATTAAGAACGTATCAAAATCATTCACTTTCAAAGACAACATTCAGTTAAAGAATCTAAGCATTGATTCTGTATGTGCCTTATAATTAATTCATCTGTTTGGCAAGGTGCGTTTATCTATCTATCTATCTATCTATCTATCTATCTATCTATCTATCTATCTATCTATCTATCTATCTATCTATC
>JBCAUA010051432.1:0-11613 GCA_038406235.1 Peronia verruculata
TTTTGGCTACTAGAAGTTTATTGTTTTACAAGAAATAGCATAGGCAGTCCGTGACGTTGCACTACCCCTTTAAACTTGTCACTAATATATACTGTGGCAGATCAAAAACCATAATGATGACAGAATGAAGCTATACTGCTGTTGTGAATTCATCCACTTCTGTCAATCACTTAATCATCTTTTATTTACTCAGTGATAACTTTTACAGTTCTCAGCATTAAGCTTGGTCAACATTTTTTTTTTCCTTCCATAGCTTTCTTGGCATTCAAATTTGAAAAAAAAAAAATGAGAGAGAGAAAGAGAGGAAAAAAAAAAAAGAAAGAAAAACCAAAACAAATGAAAGCACAACAAAACACTAATCAGAAAGAAATAAAGCAAATTTTTCAAGACACTGTCAACACTTTCGTGGCAAATGCTCTCATTCTTTTTGCTCTATGGTAATGCTGATATTTCCAGACTTGCATCACCAATCTGTCAGCAATGCTTCGTGTAAAGCACAGTATTTCTTCTATTCAGCACAGAGTACACTGCCTCCATACTTAACACATGAAAATTAGTTGAAGAGGCATTCATCTAAAAATCAATGACTGCAAAAAAAAAAAAAAAATTCTTCTGTTCATCCTTTGGCAACGCAGTAAGTTTCAAAATGATAATTACTGCATTTCAAACTACATATTTTTTTTTAAATATGAACAAAAGTTCAACAAACCCTTTTCCATGCACAATGTAAAATTCTAGACAATTTATTTCTATTAACATTACACACTGCAAAGGTAATAATGATGTATCAATGGTAAAGAATATTAAGACTTTTCTTAAAAATTAAATTGAAATAAAATGTAAAGTGGAGAGATAATATGGAATATTCTTGTTTTATTGTTCATGTAATGAAAAAAAAAATCCCCTTGGTTTTTCTATACCAAATGCATGTTCCTTTTCTTTTTTTTTTTCCCCTAAGTGGCCTTTGTATTTTTCAGATTCATCTTCGGCACATTAAGACATGCAAGCACTTACTCCTGAAATTTCGGTGAAAAAAAGCCAATCACTAAATAACCACAATGCCTATAAATTTCAGACCACCTCCCCTGTAGTGATGTAGGTGATATTTTAAATTGATTTTCTTCAGCGCAAGGTGTATGATCAATGAAATTCATAATTGAGCCAATATTTTCCCATTATGACATTGTGTGCATAAATTTTTCATGATAATGACTGTGCATACATAAAAAAAAAAAAAAAAGTGCTGAGATGATCTGAGTTTTTTCTTTCTGTCTCAGTAATAGTTCAGTGACAATAATTCTGAATGAAGCAATACTGCAACACTCCATGCTCACAAATCTCATGCACTAAGATCATGCTAAAAGTACATTTTTTGGCAGTCTGCAAACCTTAGGTTTAAATTAGTGGACGCTCTTATTCTTTTTTTCTCCCCTCAGGCAAACAATTTACACTTATAACTGTATTTTGTTTTGAGAATGTTAGTAAATGAAAATGGACAGAAAATGCCAAATAGTCACTACAGACTATGAAATTCAGGCTTGTCTATCTAGATGTTCATAGTTGCTACAAAAATATTTAACCCATTGTCATCCCCAGAATGACTGGCAAAACAAGTAATAATATGAAATAGTGAAACAGATGAAAGCCTAAGATTGCTCTGTATTAAAGAACCCGCGTTTCTACGGCCAGGCCTTAGAGTGGAGCGATTACTGGAAGTTTTTGGACTATTTCACTTTCTGCAGACGTGATATGACCGACACAGGCGAACCACAAGTGGTCTGTGCTGTTGACCCAATGTCATGCAGATGTTTTTGTTTTCTTTCACCCTACGAGCAAGATTCAATGATAACTAAATGCTTTTTAGAATCAAGAACCATTTCTTAAATTTTACATAGTCATTTTAGAGGCTTAGGCACAATATGTATAACTCAAAACTAACTATTCCCAACCTCAGGTCTTTTCACTGGATTCAGATTCTTATGTGATGTTGCGAGCCAATAAACTAGAAAATGACTGACCGCTTAGCTACTTTCAGTTCTCAATTCATCAGGGATGTCAATCTGTCTACATGAAAAGGTAGGAAAAGTTCTTCATATATTGTTTAACAACACGTAAAACTGAAGGACATTAATGGTAAATAACATCGGATTTGGGGCCAAAACAGAAATTACTGACAGGCAAAAACTAGGAAATCCTACTGAAGTAGGAACTTTGACATTCCTGATTCATAATTTCTTTCTCAATTATTGAGAATAATCAGAATCATGACATACGTAGGCTTGTGCACACAGTGTTTTACTTCACTAACAAGTATGAATTTCATTCATAGCAGAGCAATGATATAAATGCTGCGGAATCAAGGTATTTAATTTGTTAGTAGTGGTCATCATGACCCAGTTTCACTTGCGAGTTAGTCTGCTGTTGTGGGGAAAAATAAAAGGATGGGAGTGAACCCACTGTTAAAGAGTCACGCCAAGCAGTAGCTTCTCTGTACCAACTACATGAAATGTGTGGTCAGTATCTCTTATCAAATTCATGCTAACGCCCGCCTTTCGCAACTACACACTGAGATTAGGAGAAAACAAAATTGCACCTACTTGGCGAAACCCCTCCCCCTTCCATGAGTAGCATCCCTTCCATGCTCTTACGCCATAACATGTTGCCACAGGCGGTTCCAGCACGGGTTCTATTGACCGCATTTGATGTAACATATGTAAGTGCTGTGGGAGTTAACGTTCCGCCGGAGAAATGACCAGGTGAAACGCAGGTTCTCTATTAATGCTAGATAACTTTTTGCTATACTACTTCTGTCTCATGACCAGTATGTCTTAGCTTTCTTTATTACCAGACTACCTCTCCATGTACCCAACTGAATCTTACTTGTGTTGGATAGAGAGCCAAGATAAAACAAGGAAAATATTTCACTTGGCTTCTACCGCATACTTATCCAAAGCAAATTTAATGGTTTAACATTCTATTGTTAGCTTGAATGTATGTAAACTTATTTTCTTCAAAACACAAAAATAACAACAAAAGACAATGTGTTGGATAAAGGTTGCAAGCAACACTGAAGACATAAAATACTTCTTTACATAAAAATCAGTGGAACTAAAACGAAAGACAATTTTCCTGATTCTAAAGAAAATTAAAAAACCACTAACCCAACAAACTGCACTATGCCTTGTAAACATTTCACTCATAATCTTAGAGAGGCAAAGGCATACCAAACAAATTTTAAAAAAACAACAACAACAACAACAACAACAAACAAAACAAGAATTTGCATGATTGACAAACAACTAACGCCATAAAACACTGAATGAAAGAAAAAAGGGACTTCAAATATAATAATGGCCTTCACTGTGAAACTATACTGATCAATATTCCTTTACAAACACCAATATGTGGACTACATAAGGTTCAGGTTAATGTATGCTTAACTATTTGAGCATTCAAGCTTTTGTGACAGCTTGTGACACAAAACACTAATCCTGTATTGTATGTTATGCTGAATTTCCACAACTGCACAATAAGATCATCTGCCATGCTGAATGTTGTTTTCAAATTAGAGTTTAGGTGCACAGCTTTTTTATTATTTCTTTGCAAAATGTCCATCACTTGAATTATACACTGTAGAAGTTTATGTTTATTTATATAAATAGACCAATCAATGATTTTTTTTTTTCCTCCACTATCCTACACAGTGGAAATCAGATACAGTTCTATGCTACAAACTTCCAATCTAATTCCCCAAAATGCAGAGTCTGAAACACAATACTGAAGACAACTGAAGATCTGAAAGTCCATATTCTTCTTAACATCAGGTCAGCATAGATCACAGTGGCGGGCCAAATTCAAGCATGCATGTTCAGAGACACAGACTGCCCATGCAGGGGAGACATCTGTTGGCTCAATCAAGAGGGCTAACTCACGGCTGGATGGTCAGGGCCAAGAGTCCTTTCACGGATGTTCAGAGCATCATTGAGTAAGTTGGCAGCTTCCTTGTATTTGCCTTGGTCCCTTTATGAGTAGCAAGGCATTAAGCATAATTAATTATAAAGGTCAGACACGAGATATTTCACTCAACATTCAGTTCATAGCCCTGCAAATTACTTGCTCGCTGTTTCCTTCAGATTCGCTGGGCAATCTCATATTCCTGAAACTGATGGGGTTATTGCAATATGGTTTCACAATGTATGCATTTTCTACATCAGCCTGAGCGAAGTATAACAGCTATTCACTTAGCTCAAGTGTTGATCAAAAATATATTACTAGGCCAAAAGAAAATATAACCTTGTGTTCTGTCAGAAATTTGATGGATAATTATGTCAAGCTCTGACTGGTGGAGAGATGCATACACTGTGTTTAGATGAGATAAGGGTCAGAGAGGAAACTATCACTCACTGCTGGATGACTCATGCCTAATGTCTTCTCTCTGATGATCAAAGCGTCATGCAGCAAATTGCCTGCTTCTTTGAATTTACCCTGGTCTCTGAAATAACATGCACATTATGTGAACAACAGAAAGACAGTTCTTCGCTGGTAGTGATCCCCTCTTCAACATGAATTGGTTAATCATGACAAACATGTTTCAACCTGGATAACTGTTCGAGTTCTTATAGTTCTAATGTGTCTATAATGCAACTTTGTGAATCTTGTAAACTTTACTTCAATATTTCATTTTCAGTCCTTAATAAAACAGGTAAAAAAAAAAAAAAATGCACTTAAGGTTCGGTGCTGGTACTGGCAGTGATTTTTTTAATGTTCGAAGTTGAGATTTTAATGCTTCAAATATGGATTCAGCATGTCCAAATTTGAGGAAATGCGTGGGAAAAATTTTCAGTTTTGCATCTGCTTGCTATGCATATTTGATCTTGTGTTTTGAAAATGAACTAATTTCAAGAGCCTAAGCTCCTTGAGTATTGAATGAAATCATTTGAAATTTTCCACATAAATAACACAACTCTATCTTAAAGATAATATGCCTTTGCTTTTTGTTCACATGCCATACAAATTTGTTATAAATTTTTTAAACATGTATACTGACTAATGTAAATTTTTTGCATTTTTCCTCCAAATATCCAGTTTTCCTTCAAAACCAGCCATCAGATTCAGAAAAAATGGATGTATACTATTAAAACAAATGCTATGGAGAAGTATATTCAAAATATGAAGTCAACTGGTTCATAAATAAAAAAGCTTTAGGGAAAAAATGTCAAGGAAACATTCATACTGAAAACATCACGATTGAATTCTCATAATAACTCTATATAGTCTTTTAGTGGTGCTGTGTTGGTACTGTTTTGGGACAAACAGTGTGCGTTTCTGGTCTCTTCTATTATTTTTCTCTTAGAAGCCATCAAAGTGTTTAAAAATAGCAAAATCCAGATTTGAGATGTGCGACTATGAAATCGGGCTTTCATCAAATTTTGAGCATATGGAGTTATCGGTATCACTGTGAAGATTATTCATTTCCCTATCAATGTGTGAAAAAATGGTTGTTCTATCTTAGGTAAAAGTCGAGACATTGGCAATTAAAGGCAATGGAGTAATCTGTTGCTGCAGCTGAATTTATTGAGAAAATGGGGGATCACTTTTGTAAATCCTTCTTTATCTTTGTAAGACCATGCCACGAAATTACAAATTTTCGGCCGGCTTTTACTCAATCTATTTCAGTAAACTGAACTCTGAAATGTATTTTTAGATTGATGTAGACGTAGAAGGGTTTGATGAAGAAAAAAAAATTGCATTAAAAATTCATTGACTGTTGAAAAACACGGGATTTCTTCAGTCGGGCCAGTTTGACAACCGCCTGATTTCATCATGTCAAGTCTCATTTTGATATTTTAATCCAAAAACCTCATTTTCCAGTAAGAGCACACTAAGATTAATAATCTTTCTAAAGAAATTAAGTAAGTCTCACATTACTTACCTTGATTAACACTGCAATATACAATATCAGTTATCATCCAATTCAACTTTCTGAATCACATTTCAAAAAATATCTAAATACAGCACCTTTTCCTCTATGTCAGCCACAAGTTTATATGAAGTTAACCAGACGAAATGTGCGGAGACAATCTCAAATCAGAGCCGTTAAATTTATCTGGTAATGAGAATAAATTTCTCACTTCTTATTTTCCGCTGAAATGCCTATTACCGAAAAGCACTGAGTGTATTAGATGGCAAAAGATTTTGTCATAGATTGAATCTTATCTCAATGACAGTGGTGAGAATTATTTACCGACAGATAGCTGAAAAAAAATATTTATCTCAAGAGAGAGATTAAATACAAGCGCCACCTTGTTTTCTCAAAAGGCATGCTGAAATTATATTCTAACTGATTGAAGTTTTATAACTTCTTGTAAAAAACTGTTAATATTAATTACTTCTAGTCTGTGGCTTTCAGATAAGAAATTTGTCATTAAAGATGATTCCTAGCACAACTGCGCCATGTGAGGCCCACTTCCTCAGTTTTTAGTCCACTATCTGTGTCTCTCTTTTACAATTAAGAACCATTATTTTCCTCCCAGTCTGTAATATCATGATATGATTCACTGTGTAAGCACCTACATTGCAACAGCTCTTCCATAAAAACTTCTTATGACTTTTGTATCAGTGTAGCAACTGACTACTTCTCATGAGACAAAGTTACTCTGCCTGAAATTTCAGCTGACGTTTATTTGGAGCTGATTATCTTGGGGTTTTATACATCAAGTTAATATGGTAATGTAATGCCTGTTTCATGTCTACATACTGTCCAACAGACCTGAAGATATTTCGAGTAATTAATTTTGTATCATACTATCAGTGCTCTATGATAACGGCAAAGGTAAGACTAAAGTCAAATTGCAACTGATGTCCAACTGATTCCTCAGCACAAAAGCTATCTCATACTATAATTGAAAAAGATATGTATCAATAAAATTAGGTGCAAATTCAATAAAATTATCGCGGCATAACTCTTTAAATGATTGTGCTAAAAAAGTTTGTTCTATATCTCAAAAGTGTTGAAAATAACTTATGCCATCATTGTAGAACAGTGGCGCTTTGAATATGCTGTCCGAGAACAGCATGGCATTTTAATCTTATGATAATTTTTGTCATCTTTTGAAGATTTATGAGCTGTTTGTGTCCTACCTGTAGACAAGAGCCAGGATGTTGAGCATGGTGGCCACGTCGGGATGGTCATGCCCTGAGGTTTTCTCCAGGTCCTCCAGAGCTTGCTTACATAAGGGCACAGCCACCTCATACCTGCCCTGGGAGGCATACTGAATGACAAGGTTATGCAGTGTCCGCAGTCGGGCAGGGATCTCATAGCCTCCGCTTGCTGCATGAGCCATTGCACTGGGTTGTGAGGGGGAGAGCACTGAGGAATGGAATTTTTTTTTAAAAATCGGTATGAAAAACATATTCAGAAAGGCCTTACATCAGAACAATCATCTTCATATTGCGATTAAAATAAAATTTAAAAGTTCTGTAAGACATATTCACCTGAAGAATTCTTAAACAAAAAATAATTTTCAAAAATGTTTCAGTATATGTAAGAAAACATAAGTGACAAAATACACAAACATCCTAAATCAAAAAACAAAAAAGAAGTTCCCACTGACACAGAAATGTGTTCCCATTTGTAAAAGCAGGAAGAGTTCTAAAAACCGAGTTTTTTTGATATTCTATTTGAGAGTAGTGTGCTGTATTAAGTGGGGAAGTTGGTAGGGGAAGGTTTGTCACAATAGATACAATGCTATGAGATTTATGAAATTAAGAAACTGAGCAAGGGAAAGATAACTTTTTCATTCTAGTTGCACTTTATATTTAATATTTAATGCATTCAGAAACATTATAAGGACAACATCACCAATATCAAAAATACTCTGTTCTATTGTCAAAGCAGTATTTATCTTTGCTATACCAAGAAAATAAGCTGCTTTCAGTCTCCGTGGACATAATTTCACACTGTCACAGTCATCAGTTCTTTCCTGCTTCAAAGAATAAATTAAACACTAACTCTGCCTATCAAGACTCACAGGCATTTAAGCAAATTTTTTTTTTTTTTTTTTGTGTATGAGTATTTTTTTATACTTTGGTTTCTTTCCAATTTTATTTTCTTCTTTTCTAACAATGATGCTTATATAAAAAAAAGAGTGAAAAAAAACAAAACAAACAAACAAACTAGTGCCACTAGTCATCCGTAACATACTTTGCTCTCCCTAATTTCTTTTTTTCATTTTATTTCATTTTAATGTTATAATCATTTTGATCAAGCCATAAGAAATTGGTGTAGGATGATATATCATAGACTCATTCAAAAAAAAAAAAAAAAAAAGAGAGAGAGAGAAACACTTTAAACTTGAAAAGAGTATTTAGGATGGACATAGTGGCGTCACATATGGATCCACAGTTATGAAATTTATCTTGTGAAGTAAAATCTTTTTTATAGTGTATTCCTCTCAAAAATTTGAAAACTCACATTACAAATTTTTGTGATAGATTTTGAGTTCTAAAATATATTTAATGTTTACAACTGCCTCTAGTCTCTATGACACTTCAGAGATTTATTTATACCAAATGACTACCCAATGGATCTATGTACAGAAGGCATAAAATGCTGATGACATGCAAGGTTAAAAATTCCATGAAAACTAATCTACGACAACTGTCCCTGGGAATCTCAAGATACAGTGTTTTTGTTTCACAAAAAGTCTTAGTTAAAATGGTACAGTGTGGACCGATTTCAAATTATGAGTCACAATCTCCAAAAATAATGTGCACACAGTGTGCATGGTAATAAGAAATATTGAGGGAAAATTTTTTTTCTTTTTCTTCTACAAGGGCTGCTCACTGGTAAGACAAAATCTGAATGGTTATAGCAATATGATTTCTCAGTAGCAGTAAAATTCATAACCTTTGCCAGAATGATGATTCTGTGGATCTATAAATATCTATAAATATAGGTGGGGGTGGGGGATCAGAAGATAAAAAAATAATAAAACAAGGGAGGGGCTGGAGTTTTGGATGAACGTGAAGTCATGTCATTTAGAAAGGCTGTATGGGGCAAATGGAAAATGTTGATGAAAAAAAAAAAAACAGGAACTTCAGTATTCTCATTGACAATTGTTAAGTACAGAGTAGTTTTCACTTGTCAATCGTGAAAAATACCAACACATACTGAAAGAGGAAAACAGGAAACACAAGATGAGGAAAGTTTAAAAGGATGCATTCTGAAGGGACAAACTGCCTGCTGTTCACTGATGTGAATAAGAGTTCTGAGAGGCAGCTTCCTGTAAATTATCATCTGAGACAACCAGTATAATCTACTTACAGGGATAAGGGAGAAGGCTGGGGAAAGGGCAGGGAGAATGGGGAGGGGGAAGGGAAGTGGGTGGGAATAGACAAGAGGCACCAAGTTATTTAGAGCAGATGGAGTGAAAAGGATGGGAAATATGCACACATTGCCGTACTCATGTTTGGGCGCATCTCATACACCCCATGCTCATTAGTGATTTTAACTGATTGGGGCATATACTGGATCACATCCTCCTCCCCATCATCATCCTCATATCCTTCATTTGTCTGTGCACGTCCTGAGGGCACAAGCACACACAGACAGCAAACACATCATGTTTGGGGTTAATATAAAGGACATGCATAACTGAATACCTGCATTTTTTTTTAAGTAACTTATATACATCTACATATTTATGAAGAATAACAAAAAAGACAATAAGTACAATAAAAAAAAAATCAAGACAGCATGTCCATTTCATATACTCTAGATATGACCATTAACTGTTTATGAGAGTTGATGGGTAAATAAATACACATAAAACAATTTAACAATCACATTCTACACAGAGCAGTAGCTAATCATTAGTCTTTGCTTCGAATAACATCATACTGTCAAACCTACAGGTCAAAATTTTAGTGCTTACTGAGGTAAATGTCACTAAATATCATGTCACTGCATAACAACAAAATAACTGAGGCCAATCTTAACATTAAAAACACATTCACAGAGTGACATGCATAAACTTTCACAGTTCTGCTGCTTAAGGAACTCAGAAATAGCTAATTCACAGGGTATCAGTCACAGGGAAACTGCCAAACTTCTCAACATAGATTTTGCTGATGTCCTGTGATGTTACATTGTAAGTTCCCGCATAAATCACAAGGCTATATTTACTGACACAAAGAAAAAAAAAAATACAATCTATCTCATGCTGACTTCTATGACACAGCATTTCTCAACAAATTCCCAGAGGCCTCTTTAAGGTGAGACATGCTCAAATTTTTAGTCTCAAGTTTTATGTTAATAACTGATAAAACAGCAACACGCACACAAAAAAAAAAAGAGGCTATGAACAGAGAGATGTAAATGTTCTTAGTAACTATCACAAACACGTCAAATATTAGTTTATAAAAGTAAAAAAACAAAACAAAAGGGCCATAAAGACTGACAGAGGATCTGTGTATCACACCTCATTCATATTCCACGTACCTTCTGGTGATGCATCATCATCAGCATCAGGAAAGCCTAGATCATCTAACTGTGACGGAGTCTCTGCTTCTTTCTCTGTTGGAGGCTGCTGTAAACACAAAAATCATCAATCCAATTTTAAAAACAAAACAAAAGAAGGGAAAAAAAAAAAAAAAGGCACAAAAAAAAAATAATAATAAAACTGTGATGCTTACATTTTAATAATAATTTTTGAAAAAAAATACATAGATAATCATTCATAATATTCAATGTCATGCACTAGTAAAAACAAAACAATTTTAAAAAATACCAACAACTGCATAAACTGTACAATTTCAATTATTTATGACTTAATTTGATGTGCAACTACTACTAAGAAAATAAATATTAAAAAATACACACAATGAGTATATACTTTATTTTACTTTCCACAGAAGTGCTTCATCCACTTGTGTATAGTTAAAAAAATAAATTTCAAACTTATTGGCAACAAATAAACTAAAAGAGTATAGGGATAAAGTAGAAACATTAACAAATACAGAAAAACAATGTGATATCAAAGCAGTAAACATTTATCTTTTTCTAAATGTTATGCTTATAACTTACTGCTGAAGAGGCTGCCTCAGGGTCATCAAACTTCTTCAATTCATACATGAACTCCAGATGTTTCTTCTCCTCCTCTAATGTGGCTACTTTTTGTTCACTGCCCTGTTTGTAAGAACAAGAATGATATTTATAGAGTCTGGCTCCTTTTTTCCACTAAACTGTCCCAAGCATAGATAAAAAAAAAATCACAGAAAAGCATTCTTGACAAATTTTCATACTCTTTCTAGAGTTTATGCATTATAAATGTTGTTATTCTATTTATAATGTCTCTGACCTTTTCTCTCTCTTTCACTCACATCAACCCTTATGTCCAATTTCCCTTCTCCGAGTCCACTAATCATCACTATCAGAGTTTAGTTCAGCTTGGTTGGCTAAATGTGCAGTCAATCTTAATTCTTCTCCATCTACCAAACTAAGGCAACTTTCTCCCATCCAGAGATTCTTATACAGTATACGCCGGTTATAAGAAACTCGAGGGGGGAGAATTTTTTGGTTTCTTATATCCGAGTTTTCTTATATCTTAAAGT